>JAGVSP010003298.1:0-24511 GCA_022494985.1 Micrasema minimum | reverse complement strand
CATTGGATTGCTCAAAACTGCCATCTAAGCCAAGGGATCGGAAGGTTTATTTTTAAATGTAATAAGAAATAAGATTTTAATGGTGAAACTTTAAAAAAATAAATTTAAAAACAAAAAAAATAACAATAAAATAAAATTTAAAAAAAAGTTATTTAAGTAATAACATAATTATTATTGGATTAGGCGATTGCATTTTCCTTTAACTTCCTGATTCGATACGAATGTTTTCCTTGATATTATAATGTTTATCATAGGGATGGTTCTTGAGTGAAACTTTCATAAAACAATTACACAGGCGGTAGTTTCCTCTCTATTACGCCGAAAGAAGCACCTGTGCATCATCTTCTCACGCTTAGAAAAATAGCATCTATTTGCAGTCTGAAATGCACCTGGGAATTGCAACAACGGCTATTATAGCGCATGAGTTGTGTGCAGTTAGGTAGGTATGTATGTATGGCCGGCAGTTTGCAGTTCGTCAGCTTGTCTGGGAGTAGAGTGCCGGGTACCGCCAGTACCCAGTACCAGGCGAACACAAGTCGCGAGGAGGTTGACGGGAGACTTATCCGAAAAGGAAGTGTCACTGCAACTTCCTGCGGGTTGATTTATCGGCTAGTGGCGGCCGTCACCATGTGCGCGCTTCTCTCCCGTACAATACGAATACCCTACATGTTGTACTGCGCTCCTGGTAATTTATTTTTATCAAGCTGATCCCTGCATCAACAATTTACCCCAAGATTTAGAGGTAATCCCCCTTAAGTCTCAAGTCACCGGGATTTTGATACTTGTGAATTTATTACACGTGCTAAGTATAGAATAAAATTATATGGATTTACCAGCATCACATCGTGGAAGGCACATAAAAAAATAACTTGGATAAATACATAGTACACATATACAAAAGTTAGCATATAAAAACCTATCCAGTGGTTTATTTTGGATTATTTCGAGAAATAGGGTGTTCAGCATCATTGTAAAGTGATAAGGAAATCACACTCTCGGTTTCCGTAAAACAAATTAATGCAATCACATCCAGTTCACCCACATACTCCACAGTTGCACAGTTTACGCTACCTTATCGCATGTACCTTCCTACCTTTTACTTTAGATTTGTGTAATAGATAGGTCGGTAATTGTTACATCATAATCTTCAGAAATAAAATGGGGTGGTTTAATTGATAGTTCAACTAAATTAGAGTTCATAGTTCATAGGTACCTGTATAAATATTTGAATACGATAACTTGTATGTTACTGGTATTGAAGCAGTAAAGCGTAAAACATTACATTATCAAAATACACCGCACTTAGTGTAGTTTTAACAGAAAAAGTTTGGGATTCAAGATTGACAAGATTCAAACATAGTTAGCTAAGTACTATGTAGGTACACAGTTAATATTTTGATGTTTGAGCTTGAGATATAACTCATTCGCGAATAAATTCAGTTGGCTAACATCTTGTTAATCTAATGGGTATTGTAGTAGTTACTAGTTGCAAACGGTTAACCCATATTACTAGCAGTTAAGTAAACACCCGCTTCATGTAAATTCCCTTATCCTCTAATAATTTGCCGGCTGTAAACCAGTTTTTAATCCATATTTGCGATATTAAACCAATTACACAAATAAAATTTCATGTAGATATAAAAGACAGATATTTTACTATGGCAGCTTTATGCGGGTATCCGCGACACAAGAAAATACAACATGATAAAAGTTAACAATCAAGTTAGCATAATTACGTATAATTGTATAAACAACATTTTGAGTGTGTCCGAATACTTGTATAATACCGTAAGAATCTCATTTGCAATCTTAAAGGCTTCTGTTAAAATGCTTAGCAATTTTCTCAATAGATGACAGAGAGTGTTCACATGTGAAGCGTCGCGCCATTTCACTGAATATATACAAGTTCTGATAATTGGCAGATGGATATTAAATACTAGGTGAAATGGGGAATGTTTTAATACATCAAGTGGCCACTTAACCCAGCCAATGACGCCCTGTAAACGCCTAGATATCCATATTCCCTTCCAAACTTCTCGTCTCTGTTGAGATGTAAAAATGTATAATTGTTATTATTCAAATTTATTTTCATTGAAGTGAATTTTTTTAATAAAAAAAATTGAAATAGGGAAGCTTTAAAGTACACAACAGAAATATTTGCTAAAACAGCCTGCTTTAATAATAATTATTGTAATTAAAACAATACTTTAGAAATAATCTTTCTCTATTTTTCTCGTTTCTTCCAGACTTACAAGTTCATAGAAAAGATCGACAATAGATCAATTAAGGACAAAATAGGGGAAAAGTGGAGAAGATTTTTCTTTCAATTTTTTACGATGAACCCCTCATATCTAAACTTTAGATTCGAAACCATAAAATTCAGAAGGAAAGAATTCGACCCATTCTTGTATTATTACTATTAAATTTGTATGATTATATACTTCGTATATCAAAAGAATCCCCGTGTAATATATTCTCATAAACATAAGAAATAAGGAATAAGGAGTTTTTCTCCGAGAAATATGCTAAAAGTATGATGAAGGTAACAATAATACATAGGTACCTTTACCTACATAATTTTCAATCTCGAGATTAGGACATGAGGAAATAATTACAGTAAAGGTACCTACATAGTATTAATAAAGTTATTTTATATTCTCCTTAGCGGCATAAAAATTAGGTAGGTACGTACTTGGGATAGATTAGGTATGTATAACAATCTATCAATTTGATATACTTTAATGGCGGCGCCACTTCGCGTGCAAGATCAGCTGTTGTTACTAAATTATAGATATTTCTAGGTTCAGTTTCACAAATCGATTTTATGTACTTTTTGTATCTTAGTTAGATTAGTAGATACCTATAGTTTAACTGAATGCAGTACATCAATATATTAATTTTTTGCAGGTTAAATGTTCAAATCGAGTAGATATATTTATGAATGGTGAATCTCTTACTAGCCCTTGCGTGGGCGTGGGACCTACACTCTACATAGCATTAGAATCTCTATGGTCCCTTTATGGAGACCCGAGGTTTGAAGATCCTTTGTAGGTTAGCAACGTATCATAAAACTGTCGAAAATGCGTTTTCATAAAAGTTTAATTCGAATTGTTCTCGCACTATTGCATCGGAGTACAATGAATTTGCATTTGACGGAAACTGAGAATGTAGCATTGCGTTTGCAATAAAATACATATAAAAACTGTGAAAGTTACAAAAATAACTTGAAAATCGATTTTAAAGGTTAAGTATCGTTGAAGAAATCCGCCCAAGAGTTACACAGAGACCATAGCGGAGCAACACGAGTGCAGATTTATTGGAAAAACGTCACCTAGATGATCTATTGCCATAACAATATGATAATGTGAACTGAATACAGACATTGTAGCCATACTTATCTTAATTCATTTATCTTTTCAGTTGCAACTTGTTGATTTATGGAGGCACTCCTTTATTAGTCATTCCGCGTTGAATTTATGTCACCCGACTGATTTGAGATCAGAATAGATTGCAACAGGTACGACTGTAATATCTGTTGGTAGACACTCAATAATAATATTATGTAAACACATGCATAATACATTTAGATAAATGACTGAAAGAGTTGGATCGTAAAAGGTTTTTCTTATAAAAACGTACTTTTCTCACTACAAGGACGCTGAGTTTGTAACTTAAAATATATTATAATATAAGTATCTGAATACGAATAGTGAATTTCTGAACAACAAAAGCTAAGCCTTTCTTTGATAAGTGCTTATTCTTCACTTTGTACGAGACCGAAAAGATTTTCTTTTCCACTGTATTTAAATTCCATATTGGAGGGATAAAGAGCAAGGACTATTAGTTGTTTATACATATTTACGATTGAAGTAAATATAAAAAATGGATACCAGATAATACATATATCTACGAGTAGGCACTTTAAAGACATGTAATAAACAAATAAATAAAAATAATAGGTAATTTTAATAATATTCGTTCATTTCGCATCATCTTTGATACAGCACACATAAAAAATAAAAATAAGTTTTTTTTTAAATTGTGTAAAATTTTAGCAAGTCTACAGTAGAAATAAGTAAATACCTATAAGTGCATTTAACTTTGTTGACGATTATTATTTCATTTTCTTACTAACCACCCTTAATTATCAAATCTTGTAAAGTATTCTAGTGAAACGAACATGAAATATTATGATTAATTTTATTGTATCCTCGGTATTGTAACTTTTGTGATTATGGAATAATAGCAATTCACCTATTTCAAAAAATGCAGGTAAATGTATGGGACACCTAAACGATTTTTCAAATAAACGGATATTTTTAATATTTTAATAAAGCCGTTGTTTTTATGTTATAATAAACATAAGATGGTAGGGTTTAAGTTGACAAGAGGGTAGGTAATAATATGTAATGAATGAGATTACGGTGGTAAGTGTTTATCACAGGGCGCCATCTGTCACCCCCCGGGGCGGGCGCCGGGCGATGTGGATGCCCCGAAATAATAATTCGCGTGTCCACTAGTACGTAGGGGTACTTTAAATAAATAAAATAAAAATATTATTACTAAGCTTCGTGGCTCTATTTTGTTCCATTTTTCACTTAATTTATACCTAAGTACCTACAAGGTAAATATTAAATTTGTGCTACATACCGACAAAGATAAATTATACTGACGATAATTACGGAAAAAAAACCTGGTTTTAACTTTATAAGTGTTTATTTGTTTTGTATTTTACCTACGTAAGTAGCTAACTGTTTTGTATTTTACCTACGTAAGTAGCTAACTGTTTTGTATTTTTACCCGCGTAAGTAGCTAACAGTTTTTTCAGGAAACCCCGCACCCAATGGTGCACAGAGCACTGCATTGTACGTATCTTGATCGTAGATAAATAAAAACTAGAGATAATTTTAATTTCTTTCTTGTCAGCAAATTTTCAAACTCAATCTACCCAGGATTTAATCTTATATTATATCCCACTGATGTAAATTAGACATGCCTAAGCAATTTACTTTGTAGTGCCTTGTGCATCTTTAGGCATCTGTGTCAAGGCAAAGATAATAAATTTCATAGGGCTTAATACGTGGAGATAGCAAGATCCAAATTTTCTTAAAATTTGTTATACTGTCGAGGTTTGCCAAGCGTATATGGACCAACTAATGCGAGCAAGGGTCGAATAAATAACAGGTAATATCAGGTGTTAGTTTTAAATTTTCAGACAGCTAGAAGAGAGTATATTTTATGGGCCACATTAAGTAGAGGACTTCATTATTTGTCGTATAATGTCGCAGTATAATAATACGATGTTGGTATAATATACATGATGTAGTTCTTGCGGTTACTGGGGCCCACTGCTGAGCTCACATCTGTCATGTTCTAGCCGTGTTTTGGGTTGTTGATTTTTTTGTTGGACGCGATGTTCTGTGATCGTCGTGCAGTCTCCAAGCTCCGAGTCTACACACTACACAGAGTTACTGGTTACTGCCTCGCACACAAATCACCCGTGACACGGGAACTAAGTGAAATCTACCAAAATAATCCAATGAGGGAATCCACTGTTTTCTAAAGTATTTTTTTTTTTCTATAAACTTACTATTTAACTAAACAAAAAAAATATATTTAATATTTTTTTTATAAGTTATTGATGAAGATACGATTTTTTAAAGTTGCACATTTCAAATACCGCGCTAAATACCAACTATGTACTAACTGCGTCATTTTTGCAGGAGTGACGTCATAAAACGGGTTGTTTAAGGCCATGGTATTTCTCCAGCCAGTAACAAAACTGTCAAAAATCTATGCAAACTGACGCGGGAAGCACAGATAAAATATACCGTCGACTCAACTGTCATATACTGTTAACAGCTGTTCTAGGTAGACTGAATGGCGGCCATCTTTTTTGCAATAGAAGCTTGTATGTAGATTGTATTCCATATTAAAATGCCATGGAACGCGGCTACGGGGGTTTAAAAAACGGAAACCGGAAACACTACACTTGGATACAAGGAGTGACTTCATTGTTTAAGATTTTGAAATGAATGCTATTTTCAACATTTTTTATTGATTTTTGCGTGCGTTTTTGGGATATTTCATCCCACTTCAAAATTTTTAAATATTCGCTTCTACACGAAAGCATTTTTAAAATTCAATTCCGGGTAGCAGTGGATTTCCTCATTGTATTTTTAATCCGCCACGTGTTTAATATTTAGTGGCGATTGGCTCTAATTTAAAAGTTAAATTATTATAGGAATAAGTAGATACGAGGAGAAGGTATAGTGATGCAAATTTGATATGTTTCTATTTTGGATTTTTATCTTTGTGAAATAGAAAATTGTAAAAATTGTAAAAGAAAATCATACAGTTTGTAGGTATGCTATTTAGCATCGCCATCACAGATACCTTCATATTTTCTGGATTTTTTAAATAGAAATCTTGACATCGAGCCATTGAAGGCTTTATCTGTCCGTGTATCTACTCAATCAGAGTTACAGAAGTAGGTACGTATTTATGTACACGGTGAATAGATGGATAGTGGAGAGTGGAGAGTGGAGAGACAATTCGAGATGACGGATGGAGTCTAGTTATGATCCGTTTGTCGTGGCCCCCGCCGCGGGGCGCCGTGGACCGGGGCCCCGGGCCGGGAGACCGCGTGCCCCCCGCGGGGTCCCCTACACCCGTCCCGTAGTACAATACTCAAGCAAGGGAACAGCTTATTTTTGCACACAATACAACTGCTTATTCTAGATCAGAATTTTACAATGAAATTAATAACGTAATAAAATTTACGTCAGAACTACGGTACGCGGACATGACTTTTGGCAAGACGCATTGCTGACGGCCGATCGCTATTGGAATGGCGGCAGTTTGTGGAAGCCATATGAGAAATACTTTAGGGATACCCTGGGATACACATGTAAAAGAAATATATCGCTAGGCAGAAATACTCCCATTCAAAGTAATACCATTACATGAAATCACAAATACCATTCTTACCATATTGAATCATTCAGCACATACAAGTTTGAAACACAATTTTAACTCTGAGCTTCATGGTCACAATACACGTAATTCAAAAAACCTCCACATTCCAAAATTTCGATCCACAAAATTCGGTAAAAAATCCCTAATGAACATTTCTCGATCCCAATATAATAATCTACCCCATGAAATAAAAAATAAATAAAGCAATACATAGTAGAGCCCTTAAAGATCTGTATTTAAATATGTTTTTCAATGATAGATATGATGTTTTGGATTAAGATTGAATGTGTTAATTTTGAATCGTCTTTCTTATTCGTCTTTTTGATTGTGCAATGTGAGTTTTTATAACTCCTGGGAATATAATACATGTATGTTTTATAAGATTTTTTTTTTAAAGAAAAGAAAAGAAATATACTTCACATAGGGAGCTGATATGGTATGATGATGATCGATTTTTATTTATTTATTGGATATTTTTTTTAGCGCTATTTTCACGAAAAATCGCCTTAAGAGCGATGGCAATCTTTTAATCCCTCAGTTGTGCTTAGGGACGTGAGATCAACAGACAAGATGAGACAAGGAAGAGACAGGACTGCGAGGAATCGAAAATCTTATAGAAACGTTGCACTAATATTGTTCATATGAACCTACCTACTTACTTCTCAAGAGTGAAAAAAGAGAAGAAAAGGGGAAACCAAAATTTGGAGTTTGAATCCAAGATAAATAAATACCTTTAACATTTTAAAGCATAATATTTTGGAGAAGCTAGTGAGAGAAATATTTTTCCTGATTAATTAACATAAAAATAGCATTAATTGTATAAAAATACCTTTAAATCCAGTAATCGCTCTGATATCCATATTTTCTTTCTAAACTACTGTTCTCAAATATATTTATGAGAAACCTATGTAAACAAAGATACTGTAAAATCAGCAAAAAACATTAACTCAAGACACTTACTCCTTGGAAATTCTTGGTTCAGGGTGAACTGTTTTGTCGGTGGAAAAATATCACGAATTGTGCGCGAAAGGTTGCGTAAAAAAGATTGAACAGAAACACATTCGATCGATTGAGCACTTATTCCACTAAAAACTACAGGAACCTATCTAAAATAAATAATAATCTTCACTCTACAACAAAACATAAGAACTAGGTTGAAATAATTAAATGCATAACTTGGCCAACGGTTTTTTTAAAGGAAGAAAAATTATTGACATTTTCTTACACTCGCACACGAAAATTCCGTGGCTTTTGTTTTCTGTTTTCATCAGTCCCAAAACTGAAATGGATTTAAATTTCGAATATTTTGCGAGAACGCCTATTCAAGGGTAAGTAAGTTCCTACTCAATAAACTGGTTTAGAATATTAGGGAAGTAGGTAAAGGTCCTAAAACGTATTGCCTACGTACCTAAACAAGATTTCTAAATTTTTAAAAGTTTTTTTCGATTGTTTATGCGCAGTATTTTTACTGTAATATCTCCGGATTTTGGCCTATACTTTTTGCTTTCCTGTCTATACTGGAATAAATAATAATAAAACATTTTGAGTTGGTTCATCATTTCTTTTTATATCACTAGATTTTACTATCTTTTAAGGTCTATTTATAGATGTCTGTGACGTGACGGGACGTACCGTACGGTACAAGTGGCCTTCAGTGCAAAAAAAAAATCGGAAGATGGGAAGTCAGTGTAAACAAAAAAGGAAAGACCGCGCGTTTTCAGACATGTTCTACGCAGTGATGATCTTTCGGGCATCCGTGATAAAAAACAATTTTGAATCCCGCTACTTTCTTTGGTTTCCTCTATGCCCTATGCAGACCGACTGAAAATTAAAAATATCCCTAATGTTAGTCAAAAAGTTATTCAGACAATGTACTAAGTTACAAAGGACTCAGTGAAATGCATCGTTCCTTCTGCGCAGTGGCCTGCTAAACTCCTGGGTGGACCGTGCCGGGATGTGGGTTTATTGATACCTCAGGGGAGGGGGTGGGAACAGAGAGATGTATTCTGGTGACATTCTTCTGCTCTGCTTGGTATTCCGAACCGATAGCGGCGGTGATGGCGTTTCGGAGGAACTTTATTGGGATCGGACACTGTGACCGACTCGCCACTGGACTAAGCGAAAATTGGATGGATATTAATTAAATTCAAAATAATAACACATCAAGATAAAGAAAGAAAAATCACATTGTATTATACATTTATCACATCCGCATAAACAATCGTTCGCTACGGAAAGTGAACCTTGGTAGTAATTTGTCTACAAGTATTTGTACACATTCAAAATGTTGTTAAAAAGATTTACTGGTTAAAATATAAAGCAAAAAAAAATTGGAGAGACATCTTCAGGCGTCTTCTAGTAAGTAATTAAGTTCGGATGAGCCTTACCTACACCAATAAAGATTGATTGCCAAAAATGCTTAACAATATTCTCAACAGATGTCACCAGTGAGAAATTAACTTTTAATGTGATATCACGAACGCGAGTTCAATATATACAAGTTTCAAAAATTTGTCACATATGTTTATCAGATGATGGGCGAAATGGGGAATATTGTAATACATCAAGTGGTCAGTTAACCCAGCCAATGACAGGTCATAAGCCCTGTAAACGCCTAGATAATCCACATTCGTTTCCAGAGTTTCTCTGTCTCTGTTGGGATATCAATAAAAAAATAACTTTTTAAGCTATGTTTGACATACCTATATACCAGATTTGGGTCTTGGGTCCAAACTCGAACACTTTTCGTAACTCACAACCTTGCATCTTACTAATATTTTCGGGAAAATTGTTTCATTTTATGCATCAAAATTTTGAATACAGAATAACTAAAAGAACTGTAGATACACAGTATCTTATTAGACAGGGGAAATATGGTATACTCTCCCGTACAGTATAAGTAGTGTGTAGATGATTAGCAGGCTGTTCCGCGGTTCTGAGAAGTAAATAAAGGCGCCCTTATTAATAAAGTGTGCACTAGAGTTTGATGGGAAGCTCGCTGGATGGCTGGGAGGATGGGATGGGGTGCGGGCTGGGGAGGCAGTGAGGACCGCGGGGTAGGAATGCGCCCGGGGCCGCCAATAGGTGGTGACACACAAAAAGACAAACGTCTTTTTGAAAGGACGGCACCCCGCGGCTACCGTAATTAATTGCTTACCCCGGCTCCATGGGAATATAATGCGCCGCGACAGCAACCAGAATCCGAAAAGCCATAAAACTTCCACTCCAGAACCGGATAAAATAACTACAAAACCACCAGCCAATAGATACCAGATTCCTTTGCATCCGTTGGTCACTTAACCGCCTTTGTCGTGCGGATACTTTGGTAGTTTGCAGTTCAATTTTGTTTGTATCCATTTTTTATCTCGGTTTGTTACCTATGTCGTAAAAACAATAAAGCTTCTTGTTAACTTTGATTTGTGCTAGGGTCAAACGGAGACATAGTTTCTGGGGTATTTATTTATTGATTCATTAGAGCCTATTCTCGTGTGCGTGTCCCTATGAAAATATCTTATGCATAATAAATATAATATATATACTAATGAAATGCGTTTTAGTATTTTTGGTACAATTTAAAGATATTTCTTGAAGAAATTCTAGTAAGGGAATAATTCAGTTTGCAATTATTACTTTTTAGGGACTTATCTGATGCTTTTTATATTTGCTCCCTGTAATAAACGTATGGATTTTACAAACTGCCTCCAAGTCATTCGATAAACTTCCAGAACACGTGCTGTGAATCTCCCCGATATTTTACAGAAATGTGTTAAAATATGTATCATGTTTTAATAAGGGAATAAAAATTCTAAAAATACGAGATAACAAACACATCGAAGATAATTTATGCTTTACGAAAAAAAATTAACAGATACATTTATATTCTATCAATTCAACAATAAAAAGAATAAATGATTAAATTCTGTCATGTATGTCACCCCAAAAAGAAAGAATTATTTGAAGTATTTATATTGGGTAAGAAAGTAACCCCCTTCGTCCCCTTTGTGTAGTGCGTATGTAGGTATTAGAATACATAGGGACCTTAGGGTAGTGGGTAGTAGCTATAGGTACAAATACTACTATGTTCAAGGAACAATTTTCCTACATACTTAAATATTATGTATTATGACATGATATACATTTTATTGTATTTTAACATTCTACATTTACTTATTTACGTGTGATTTTCATATTAATATTTCATGTGTGATACCCTGGACTGGTACTGAAATGTTCATGTAATAAATTATCATGACACACTGCACTTGGTGTACCAATGCAGTGCCCTATGCACCATTGGGTGCGTATAAGGGAAAGTAGTAGTAGTAGTCAATATTCTACTTGGTGTTAAGGTTTTTTAAAAAAGCGTAACTACACATTTTTCTTTTCTAAATCTTTTTATTTATTTTCATGTGCTTTGAAATTAGGTACATTGATTAATTTTGAAAAATAAACGTAAGCTTAAAAGTGATGTGTATAAAACAGCAGAATATTGACTTTACGCCTCCGCCTCCGTGAAGTGAGGGTGCGATTCTAAAAAGCATCCAGCTCCAACAGAGATTTCGAGTTTTGTCATAGCTACTGGCTAGCCCTTCTTGGCTTATCCATTTGCAAATTGTCTGATCGTGGAAAATTTCATTTAATGAAAGATCTCTGAAAATGGCTGGTAAAATTATTATAATTTTATCGAATAGTTTAATTATGTAGCCCCATTTTATTATTACAAAATCTTTTAGTGGGCTCACTACTCGTCTTACAAAAAAATATTTATTTCTACCACGATTTTAAAAAATTCCTACCACCTGCGAATTTAAAGAATAAAATTGAAATTGAAACTCACTTTGTAATAATAACTAGTTTTATATCTAAAAAATCATGGACGTTAGAATTATGACTCTCGCAATGCTTTTGATTGATTACAATTACAATAATTTGATCGAAATACGAAAAAAAAAAAAGAAAAACAGGAAACTTAATCAAAATCCTCTGTTATTACGATAGTTGGAAATCATTAATTTAATAACCGTTTCATTAACGTCAATATACCTACAATTTTTTTATTTACCTGCAAAAATACTCGGCATTGCAACAAACGCACTGGTTAACTGAGCTATTTCCATATTTAATAATTCACTGTCAGTTTGGTTTAATTAAATACGCTGTGTATTGATGGTAATAAATCAGTGAATTCGTCGATCCCTTATGCGCACTCATGGCCGAGCCGACAAGTGCAATAAAGGTGCCCCGACTACCATAATATCTGTACCCCCACAGTTGGGGAGGGGGATAATAAAATGCAATAATATAAAATTAATTGATTAGACACAGATGGAGGCCCTCTACCCTAGCTGCAGTGTTGTGGGACCTAATAAAGCGCATATTATACGCTTCCAAAAGAGTCAGGGCGGAAAGTGCACGAATCATCCCTTTGAATATTTGCATCAAGGGTGCACAAGCGGGCCGGATCTAGGAATTATTAAGAACTTTTCTGTTTTATCTCAAATCCAATTTTTTGAAATACCGACAGCTCCCATAATTTTTGCTTCAAAATTAATTCAATCTTAATTATCATACATTTTTAAAACGATATTAGAAATCAATGCAGTCAATAAATCCCACAAGTGGGTTCATTACTTAAAATATTCAGCTGCTAATTTACGACATAAACACATAATGTTAATCATGAATTAAAAAATGTATCCAAACGGCTAAAAATAAATAAACTAAAGTTAAACAGTAAAAAAACTAAATTCATGATTATCGGCAATAAACAAACAAAAACAGAAAGTAAAGTAATTATAGACGACGATGTAATTGAGAGAGTTTTTTTTGAATGAAATATCTAGGAGTAATTATCGACTCAAAACTATCATTTAATAACCATGCAGAATATATACATAAAAAAATATCTAAAAAAGTGTCATTACTAGGAAGGTTAAGAAATAAGTTAAATCAGAAAAGTGCCAAAACAATATATGAAACAATAATAGGTCCTCATATTGATTACTGTGCTACAGTATTATTTTTGTGCAACAAAGGTCAAATAGAAAAAATACAGATCCAACAAAATAAAGCAATGAGAATAATTCTGAAGCGTAACAGATATTCAAAAATTAAGAAAATGTTGAAAGATCTTGGTATGATATCCGTGAAAGAAAAGATTGATTTAAATACAATGGTGTTTATTCATAAAATGCTAAATGGTTTATTACCAGATTATTTTATGACAAAGGTTCAGTTTAACCGCAACACCCATGAGTGTAAAACCAGAATTAAAAATAATTTAAAGACAATCAATAGATCTAAGACATGTACTCAGAACAGCATAATGTACAAAGGATTCAAAAGGTATAATGAACTACCGGAGACCGTCAAACAAATAAACGGATTAAATGAATTCAGAAGCAAGCTAAGTAAAATACTAATGCTATAATAAATATTTATGTAATATATTAGCTGTAAGAATTTTTTATTTTTATAGCTAAATAAAAATGTACAAACATTCATAAAACGAAGAATTGTTTGTTTAACAAATTGGTAGCCAAAGAATAGGTATTCAGTGCGCCTACGTAAGTACCTAAATACTCCTCAAATAAAAGAAGCTTTTAGCATGTGCACCTTTCTATACATTCAAGCATTTTTCAATCAATTTAAAATATTATAGTGTTTTTTATTGAAATTGCAAAATATCCTGAGTATGGCCCAGTACGCGTGTATTAGATATCGCAGTAGATTGGGGTGTTCACGAGTCCATCGCTAATCCGTTACAAGGGGTTGAGGAAGCCAATATTAAAAACAGGTTGTTTTATTACTTTGGCAAATATTGGGGATGGTTGAAGGGTGATTACATCTGACGGGGATGATGCTCCAGATTCCACTTGATGCGAGAGGATCATGATGCGTGTACCCCTTATACCTACCCACCCATTATCCATTATCCCGTTCCATTCACCGGAACAGCTATCACTGACAAATTATTTTTATTTTTTACTTCTAATATCTAGTACTGATAAATCTACAGCGTGTTCAAAATACTGATGTTTCATAGGTACTACGTTGGTACTACCTAATATTGACTTTTTTGTTCGTACGCAGGTATCTATTATTTTCCGTACTCAATTTTAAAATATTTGCCAATGTTAAAAGATTTCATTAAAATTTGAATGTTAAGCTCCACTTTTACTTGTGTTTAATTTCATGACATAATAAAACGGTTTTACTTAATTACTGCATAGTTAGCATTTTCATAATCATCATCATCATCATCATACCATATCCGCTTTCTATGTGGAGCATATGGATTCCACAAACTGCCTACAAGCCAAGCTATCGGCCGCCCAAGTCTGAAGCAAACTGCCGACGGATTGTCAATAGTGGACGTCCAGGACATTAGCATTTTAACTACCGTATAATATTATACGTTTTGTATATATATATTGCTTAAACATAAGTGCCTGTAATTAATTAACTATAGGCTTCGAACAAGAATTCACTAGAAGGGGCGTTCCCATACAAAGTTTTCTAAAGATATACGCTTCCTAGGGTTAATTTCATAACACCTCTTATTATCAAATTCCACCCTCCAAAGACTCCAGCACTTAGGCCAATACACGAAACGTGTGGCGTAGATGTCTAGTGATGGCGTAGATGCCTATTGATGACGTAGTGAGTGACGTAGTCGGTAACTAGACACCTCAGACACGGTAGTATTTTTCAAGTACCTATGGAATGTCACTTCTCTGAAATTCTTACCTATTAATATTCAGTCAAATTTAGTGAACCAATCGTTTCAAACCAAAAGTTGAATAGAGCCCTCTTGCTGCCTAATTTATGTGACGAGTGATTAAAAGTATACATTTTGATAAGATAAATGATTGGTGTTTGTAGTTGGATTGGGCATTCAGGGTAGCTGTCAGTATGCGATTGACATATTTGCGTTGCATATTTCATCGTTTGCAAGTTTGACAGATTTACTGCGCGCCATCAATACCTGACACTGCTTGTATTTAGTTGGCAATGAACCGTGAACTGTCAATCATTATTGTATAACGAGTTCCCAATACACAACTTGGTAATAATGCTCTACCCATGTGTAAGTATCTACATGTTTGCACTATCAACCATTTAAACGATCAAACGTCAAGACGTACCATATCTTTTGGACACTAGCCAATAATTGTTTCTAGGAAAATTATTCATTAGACACCTCCTAGCACCCCATCGGGCTTCGATTTTGTTTTCGATTTTTAAGAAAATAAGTAAATACAATAAGTCGATGGGTAATTTAAAAAAAATACAGTTTGCCCAATGCCCATTGGTAATAATTTAACAATTTAACTATAATTCAGCAGCCTTGGTGCACTACTGCACTTGGTATTCCAATACAGTGCCCTATGCACCATTCAAGGAAGAAGAGAAAGACAGGGAAAGAGAATTAAGTAGCGTAATTACAAAATCGATGTTTTTTAAATCAACTATGTCAGTACCTACTTTGCTAAAACGAATTTTTAAGATTTTTTATATGTAACCTCAAAACACTGAGAAAGCCTGATAACAGAAGATGGAAAGACAGGAATTGAAACTAGACCTGCATACTGAGTTCAGCACCTTGGTTATTACATCACGAAGATTCCATTCCTTTTTTTTACAATATCAATAATCAAGATATTGTATCGTCATTTAAAAGAAAAATGCTCCTACCGATTGAGTCTACAATAGTTTTTAGAGAAATATCTCAATTTTTTGTAATTGTGAGTTAGTTTGTGTGCCCCGCGTAGCTCCCTGGTGACGTCACACACGTGCGAGTGCACGTGCTATTGAATTCATCACTTAGTGAAATTGAACTGGGACAGTCGCTGGTCGCGCTTTGTAGGGCGCCGATATTACCCGCCCGTGGACCCAACAGGGGGAGACTGGCTACTAAACAAAAATATATTTAAATTGGGATATTAAATCATCAATGCTTTTTATATTTTATAATTTAATAACATTGCCTTCAGAAATCTCAGAAGATTAAACACATAATGTAAAAAATCATGAGATCCGAAAAGACATCTAATACAAATAATGATTTTATCTGTCGTCATTCCTGGAGCTCAATCACAGATAACTATCGACGTAGTTAAAAACGTGCTAACCACGTGCTAACGCTAACGATTTGACCGATCACAATAAACATTCGTTCATACCACGTTCATTGCCGAAGCAACGCTCGGGAATGCTCGGCACGCGATATCGCGGCCAGACGTCAAACGTCAAATCATTCGCGCGATTCGGATTGTTTATTATGTCGACTGCTTTTCTCAATATTTGGCTTGCTGAACGCCGGCTAAATGCAATACGGCACTCGAGAAAGATTGAATGAAGATATGTGCGAAGGAATATATATATCTCGGGAAAGGGCTCGCGACTTGATGCGCTCGTGTAATAATCCCGATCGATAACTTTTAACGCATGTTCCATTGTGATCGCGAAAACGTTAAACATCCATGGGTAAGAAATCGTTATCACGTCGCTTATTACCGAGTCGATAGTGATCTGTGATCGAGCAACTGGTTATTTTTCCTACTATTTTACCCACCAAATTATTTTCCGTTTAAAATTCACACACATCAAACGTTGGTTGAGGAAGCTAATATTTAAAAAAATCATAAGTACTTATGTAGGTAAATATTTCTGGAAAACGTGATCTTACCCAGGATAATGTTTTTTTTTTCCAGAACTAGAAAAAACATTCTCAAATATTCCATTCCATACCTGTGTTTAAATTTACATGCTTAATTACTAAAAAGTAGGTACATGATCCAGGATGGCCAGAATCTTTCAATCTGTACGTAAAAATAGCCTACGCGAATTACAGAAAGATCACAAAAACTTAATATTTTTTCCTCTTCGATGATATTAGAATCTTGTAAATCACACAGCATCCACAATTTTTTTTCAAGCTACGCGATCCAAAAAATGTAACCAAATAACTAAAGTAACGCCTGGTCACGGTCACGTCCCCTCCATCACGAAGTCTACGCTGAACAAAATGTCTGGTAGATACTATAAAAATGGCCATCTATTACAGGAGATGTGCGAAATACATACTCGTAGACCGTGGGTTTGGGGAAGTGATATTACATCATTAATTTGACAATGGGAAGCGTGACCTACAAAGCTTAAAAGTTCACAAAGAATTGATTTGCCAAACGATTAACGCTAGAGATGAAGTCTGTACCTAGAGTTGTTAGTGTAGATAAGTATATTAAAATAGTAAAATTATAGCGATTAAACTTTTATCAAATACTTGGCAGATAAACTTGATATTCTGAGTTGATAGACTAGCTAGCGTAGGTACAGATTAAATATGTCAATGATTTATTCAATCCCTGATTTACCTATGACCTATGCATAAATTATTTAATAGGTTTTTATTTATTTTCTTATGATTATTACACTTTACAATAATATATTCACAATAATGGGATGGCGACTCAGTCAGTAGAGACCCATGCCAATGATCTGGCCCCGACTCACTAGATAGTCCGTGTCGAGTCAGGGCATTGTAGTATTATTACACATTGTAGTATTAAACATAATTGAATATTTACGTGATTAGTACAATAGAGAAACCAGGTTTGTATTACACAGATTTAGAATTTATAATTTACAAAACAATATTTTGCATACCAAATTTTAATAATTAAATAGCTATATTTTTGCAGGCATTTTCAATATATACACGACCCATTAGACTAATCCAACTAACGACACCGACCCTGTATTTGGAGATAATTTGGTTTGTGTGTCCATTTGGTTATATATCTTAGGTCCAATAAATGTGATGTGAGAAAGATAAAGATTAATATACAAAATATATACAATCAAATAGACACGATAAGTAAAATGTAGGAAATAGGTAACCTATTTCGTTGTAAATTCAAGGAAATTAAATTGAACAAATAAACAAAGCTGCAAGCTTACATTTTTTCGTTCAAAAAAGGTTTTAGGCTACCAGTGAAATTACAAATAAACATATTTTTATTTATTTAGTGTTCTCACTGCAAATTAAACCTGAACCTTTTGGACAACTGCCATTGGTTGTGGCCGGTGGCACAACCGGGATTTATTCTTGGGTGTGGTGGGTGGTGGGTGGTAGGTGGTGCGATTCCTCTTGGGGCTTCCTAGCTTAACCAAAATATTTCGGTGGGGGAGAGGAAACATTATAAAAATGTTTCAGTGAGCCGTCACACACCTCACCAACACGCGGCATAATAACCGTGATAATACTAACCTAATTCTGTATATCTATCCCATCATGTAATTCTCCAATTAGAATGTAGTTTGAAATCCAGGAAATGAGATCTTTTTTGCCCGTAATACAGGACACAGAACAGAAGACCGAGAAATTCCCCTTCCAATCTTCATGGCTAACTCCCAAACCCCAACTTTTCATTAGGTATTTACACATACCTACCAATACATAAACATAACGTAGTTTATAGATAGTTGTATTACATAAGCCTTACCTAGATAACGTGCCTAAATATACTGTATGTGTCTGTGAGAGGAGCACCTGAAGATGATGACAGTGGAGTGCGCACGCGCAGCTCCTCATGACGGGGGGTAGGGCAGCGGTGCGGGGTGCATGGTACCCTGTGTGAATTTAATTAAAGAGCAGTAAATCTTGTCCGAGAGTTGGAATAAATCAATCCGCTGTCCCTCGGCTGGCAGGACGGGAGCTAAAGGCGAAGTGCTAAATTGCCACGCAAATTTCCCTTTGTGCTCGTATTCGCGAGTGAGACACTTCCAGAGAGAACTTTACACTAACTTTGTATTATTATCTTCCAACATTACAGCCCACTACAGCTACACATTGTACCCTGGACTGGACCGTCGATAACACAAAGCAGTTACATAATTATTTTGAAACTAACCCATTCATACGATGAAGCGAGTTGTGGCAAAGTTGGTATATGGAGAGTTACCTACACCAACTCTGCCATAGATGAAAACACCCTGAAACTGTTTAGACGCTAGTCATTTTGAAAATATAATATAGTTTCTATAAAATAATGGCTTTGTTTTTATTAGGTATATTAAATTTTATTCTGGTCGTACTTCTTCCTCTATGATTCCCTTTATAAAACGCATCTTCCATATTGTTCAGTCACACATTATTAATTTCATATCTATGTAGGTATGTAATATGTAAGTCCCTACTAATGATTCCTTATACCTACTATTTTCAGAGCTGTACCTATACGTGTAAGTATCTAAAATTTAACTCTTTGCTTAGAACTTAGAACGCGAATACATATTTATATTAACACCAGCATTTTAAAACTCTTTTGAGGTAAAGTACAGGTAAGTATTTATGAATAAATAAATAAATAGGAGGTACCTATTGGTCAATAGGGGTTGGTTATGAAAGGGGTTGTTTCCGAAGTAGACATAATAAAGCTCGTTTAATACCTACAAAGGTAGGTACTGTAAAATAAACCTTTGACCAATTCAGATGGGGGAAGAGAATAAAATATTAAATTCTTCGATTTAATATATATAAAGTAATATGTATGAAGTAAATGCCTATATTAAACTATCGTAAGGTGAGCAGAAGGAATCATTTCCAAGTTGAAAGTTTGAAATGTTGGAATTTTTTAAATGACAACCTGTAGAGTAGGTAACTATGCCAGTTGATAGCACTGTCATGTCGTGGAAACATACTTATTTTCGGTATCATCTTGCAAAAAACAGTTAATTACGTTTTGCAAATTATAATAAATCGATATATTGTT
Source organism: Micrasema minimum (assembly GCA_022494985.1). Classification (NCBI taxonomy): domain Eukaryota; kingdom Metazoa; phylum Arthropoda; class Insecta; order Trichoptera; family Brachycentridae; genus Micrasema; species Micrasema minimum. Next base: position 4,754 of record JAGVSP010003298.1, on the reverse strand, counting down.
CATCTTGCCGGAATTTCGTATTTATTTTATCACATGTCATGTTCAATAATAAAATTATTGGGTAAAAGTGAAGGTAGGTAGGTACTAAGTTAATATCTCAAAATCAGAACTTTTGATGATACTACATCAATGAGTTTTCCGTTGTTTTATCTTTCAGTTTCCTCAAATCTCAAATTACTCATTTAAAACGGATGGATGCAGTACCTAGCTGAATAAGCGAAGAAGTTTTTTAGTACTGATGGTTCATCAAGTCCAGTAGTAATAGCCAGCTAACAGTCGGTAGAGATGTACGTGGGTAGATATGTTTAGAGTTTAGGTATTCGCAATCGCTTTGATCGAGGACAGGATTGAATGTTTTCGGGCGTCAGAGACAATATTCCCTAGCCAACTTACTTCGCTGTTCGTGTTGGCTGCTGCATTCAATAACAAGACAAAACAAAACTAAACGAATCGTCAATTCCTAGAGCATTTACCTATGTAGGTATCTACCCCAATACGTAACATGTGACTATGTGAGAAGTAATACAATAATCAATCACTAATTTACACACCTAGTTTTCCGTGATCGAAATCAATACTTATATTAAAAACACAAGTAAGAATAGGGCCAATTATATCACGAGAGCAAAAATAATTAAGTGCATCATCTACATAACATCTACTTCCTATTCGTTATTTATCTAAATAAATAATTAAAATGTATTCTTAATAGCGCATTTTGTCCTCAAAGCAATAGCTCACACGTTATCAGAAACTAGATCGCTTTTATTACATAGGGATAAATTTAATGGACTAGAGACTAGAGATATGAGCTAATTAACGGCACCGCGGATTGGGACAAAAGGACCCTGGTTGGCTGGTTCCTACCTTCCTACCCAAGGTAGGTAGGATGGAGGATGGAGGATTGCCTTCCGTGGTTGAGGCAAACAAGGTGATTATCGATCTAAATACCAAAAGCTCGTTAAGTTTTGTTTCCGATAATTTAGAGGTGGGCGACATTTATAGTTCTCTAATTATCAGGGCTGGCCCACGATAGGTGTGAGACGTTAGTTTAGATTGAGGAAAGAAGAATTTTTCTAAATTTTAATTATTAGTTACCCATGCCTAATTAAAAAAAATTAAAAAAAGAAAACGATTGCTTATAGGTTTACTAACGATCGAAATACAAGCTTTAGTGAACAAGAATTTAAACTATCAAACTATTATTATTGATATCACTCTAAAACTAAAAGTCATACCTAGTCATAAAATCAGTTTATTGTGTGTTCTAAAATCGAATTCAAATCCTATGCCTAGAATATAATATTGTGAACATTAATTACCTACCTTACTTCGACTCATTTCACGCTATGACAGTCGCAGTTAGGTACTTACAGTAAGACATTCAAATGTGTTTTATTATGTAGTTAGGTAAATAATTATGCCAATACTACATCTACATTCCCTAATCCACACCCAACGGTGCATAGGGCACTGTATTTGCTACTCACCTGTTTCTCTAACGCGGAATTATATTTGACAACATGGAGTGGTCGGGCCCTGCCAGCAATCTCCTTCTTCAGGCGATCCATGCTGGACTAATAATGTGGGCCACCGTCACCGTTAACCACGCTACCTGTCAATACCACCCAGGGTGGGAACGCTGTCACCAAATTCCGACAGTTTCACTTCTAGATTAGGGCAATCTACAGTCTTTTTGGATTGGTGTTCCTTGTATCAATTACTTTTAAAAACAAAGATTGGAATTTAAAACCTCGCCATTATTGATATAGACTATATTGTATTGTAATTATTCAACAAAAAATGGTAGGCGAAGGGAAGATATTACTGTGATAGGTACCTACCTACAAGTAATATTGTGATATTTAAAAAAATCACCACAGCTCTGCTGCAGGATAATCTAGGTAGGTACTACAAGCTGCATATTTAGGTATATAGGTAGGCAAAGGTTTACAAAGATTGATAGTTAACTTTACAAAAAAATAGCCGTGAGGTAGGTAGATATCTTTACTTGGACTGTAAACTATCAAAGATTAGATACTATTCTATTATAGGTAGTACCTACCTACCTTTTGTATGAGGGTTGGTCGGAAGATATTGCTTAAAAGCTATAAGCCTGCAAGATTCATCCGAATTTAATTAGGTGGGTACTTAGAATAAGACGCCTGAAGATGTCTCTTCAATTTATTTGCTTATATACGAGGGGGTACCCAAAAGAAACCGAACTAATGTTGTTGTGAGCAGAGTTTTTGTAGTACCGCGTTCTGCCGCCAGGGGCGTATAGAGCCACCATTTCCAAGTCATTTAGCTGAACGTCGTCGCTAAAGAAGGTTCCGTTCGGTTTTTGTGAATTTTTTTAGTGACAGTGGTTTTGTGTGCTGGTCGTTTTTGCAATGGCTGATTCTCATGAACAGCGCGCGGCCGCAAACTTTTGCTTCTTGCTTGGAAAAACTAGCACAGAAACTCTTGAAATGTTCAAAACAGGCTATAAGGATGATGTTATTGGGAAAACTCAAGTGTTTTTCCCGTTTTAAAAATGGTGAATTGTAATTGACGACAAACCTCGCTCTGGTCGTCCGTCCACGGCCCGAACCGATAATAATGTTTAAAAAATTCGCGAAATCATCCTGGAAGATCGACGACAGACTATTGAAGAAATTGTAAATCTGTCTGAAGTGACTTGGAGTTCAGTTCAGTGAATTTTAACGGAAGATTTGGGGATGAAAAGGGTGGCTGCCAAATTCGTGCCTCGACCGCTGACTGCTGAACAAAAACAGCGTCCCGCGGAAGCATGCTTTGCTTTGAAAGAAGAGTTCCAAAATGATTTTAAAAAATATCCCAAGGTCATTACAGGTGACGAATCATGGTGCTACGGTGACGACCCTGAAACAAAGCAACAATCAAGCCAGTGGAAGGCTTCAAGTTCGCCTCGCCCCAAAAAATCTCGTCAAGTGAAATCAATACTGATTTGTTTTTTCAATGTGCGAGGAGTCGTCCATTCAGAGTTTATTTCACAGGGTCAGAAAGTTAATCAGGCTTTCTACCTGGAAGTTTTGAAAAGATTGCGCAACAGTTTGCGGCGGAAAAGGCCTGGTTTGTGGCAGTCGGGCGACTGGTTTTTCCACCACGATAACGCCCCTGCTCACACAACCATATCTGTGCGCGAATTTTTGACCAAAAATGGCATGACTCCTGTGCCCCATCTCCCTTACTCACCCGATCTTGCCCCCTGCAACTTTTTTTTATTTCCCCGAATGAAAAAAGACATGAAAAGAAAGCGTTTTGCCGACATTACCGAAGTGAAGAAAAAAACGACGAAGGCACTGTCGGGCATCACAGAAGACGAATTAAAAAAAGGTTTTGAGCAATGGAATAAAAGATTGGACAAGTGTATTAGTGCCAATGGAGAGTACTTCGAAGAGGATTGAAGATTTTTTGTTTAAAAATAAAATACATAAATTTTAAAAAAATAAGTTCGGTTTCTTCTGGGTACCCATAGTATTTGACCAGTAAATTTTTAACAACATTTTAAATGTGCACCTATCTACAAAATACTTATAGACAAATTACCGTATTGTAGGTAGGTAGGTTACCTACTCATGCTGGGCTGATATAAAATATTATCTATTGATATCCCAACAGAGACAGATAAACTCTGGAAACGAATGTGGATTATCTGAAATTATCCGAAATTTGTCATGTACTTATGGTTATCAGATGATGGGAGTCTGTTAATATTTTAACTAAGTTTTAAGAAACAAGTAGGTACATAGCTACAGCTAGGTACTTCATTGATTCTACGCATCGACTATTATTTAGTATTTATATATATTTATAGCCATTTAAAAAATGTACGAGGGATCTTTTCAAATTTAAGCTTTTTATTTTTCACTATAAATTTTAAATATTCATTTCTATTCTCACAAAAAAAAATACCCACGGAATTTAAAAAAATTGTAGGTACCTACAATTGTAGGTACCTACCTATGACGATTGGGGATCTACCTTTCTATACGTTCGATGAAGGAAGAAGAATCTTACTAAACGTTACGTTGTAGGTATACTTAGGTACCTAAGATCCTAGCATAAATTTCCAATTAAAGTTTCGCCATTAAAATAGTTTTATCGATTTATACAATACTTATGGTTATCACTAGTAATAACTAAAATATAATGCAAAAGTGCCAGAAACGAGGCCAAAACATAATATTTGAAATCTCCTACTTTTGTGGTAGTAATGACATCTAGCGGTAAATGATTGTAACAATATTGAGTTAACTAAACTTTTATTTTATGACAGTGAAATTTAAATGAGACTTTTAGACTTTGGTTCATTGTTCATAATGTAATAATATAATAATAATATAGGCGTTTGCGTTGGTTGTTTTGAAATTTATTACTTTCCGTAAGTATAAAAAAATACTATGTAGGTACCTAGTTTCATTTTTTTTTAAAGCAAATCCTAAATTCCTGGATTTGTAATATTTCTGTAATGGCAACACAAAATATCTGACACACGATCAGCAACAAGGTTGTGATTTCGAAAACAGAAATGGTGAAGAAAAAACCTTGATGGCGTACGTAAATGTTGCTGAATGGTCGGCAGACCAAATTGCATATTGGCTCAAAGGTTTATTTGAATTTTTACTATTCTTAACCTCTGCGTTTTTACTAAAACTCGCTATGTCCTTTGTGTTTTTGATGGGAGTTTGTCAACATTTATTTTGTTGCTTGTTTTGACAGGTTTAGATGAA
>JAGVSP010003297.1:0-22579 GCA_022494985.1 Micrasema minimum | reverse complement strand
GAACTTGCTAAACATGTTTTCTAAGTGCTTTTCTCCGCACTATAGCTCCAGAGGAAACTGCGGCCTTTGACCTTCTGAAGTGATATTTGACAGACACATTGACCGCCGGGGCGTGTTTCATTCAACTTTTCCAGTTATTTGGTGTTGTGAATTATTTAGGGATTCAGTGGAATTCGTCGATCTAATAAACACACCAGCGCGAGTTATATTCCATTCAATAATAATAGCTAATCGCCTCAATTACGAAACTTACACCGATTTTTTATCAATTAAGTCAGCTATAATAACAACTATCATTACACAACTAAAAATCACTTTGATAACGGTAACTTCTTCATATAAAGTTTTCCTGGAAACGGCTTGTTAAATTTATCCGGTATTTTCTGAAACGAGAAAAACTGATAAGGCGAAAATAATAATAAACAATCTCGCGCCTTGTTTTCGTCTTTTGGGAATCCCAGATTCACGAAGATAAATAATTTGTTAGAAATTCACAGCATGACATTACCATACTTTATTACTTAACGTAGATTTTCTCATGAATAAGTACAATGGAAAAGTTAATCCAGATTTCCCAGCGCGGTTCTAATTGGATTGTATAATAACACAATATTATGTTGTATATTAGGAAGGGATTTTATTTTATATTTAAGCACACTCTAACTTCCATTCATAATATTACATGTAGGTAATACCATTTACGTACCTATTTATAATTTAATACACTCAGAATGCCGGGAAAGTAATATTCATAAGTACCTACCACCTACCACCTATATAGAAATGAAAAAACTGAAAAGTACTTACATTAAATTAAATCATGGGAAAGCATTGTGGTCGGAAACCACGTGTAAAATAATTAAAAAACATTTACATCCATGGATGGCCTGGTTGTACCTAGAATTAACCTTGCTCCGAAAATTATAATAATGTATGTTTTTAGAGGATATGGCTTGGAGAGAATTTTTTTTTTATTGATTGATTTAAATTCCTCAGCTTTCAATTTTTTTCATCTTATGCAATTATTAATTTTTAATTAGGTACACTATTAAGAATATAGAGTAAGTAAACTCTATACTACTGTTATCTACTTATATCATTTTTTTTATTACCAAATTGATGACATACTGTAGAACTACAGTTTGTCGTGACAATATTGTTTTTATTTATGTAAGTTGTTTAGTTTGACTATTCTGTAAATCATTTTAATGAAAAAAAATTGTTTTTAACTATTTTTTATTAATCTAACTCCCGACCGGTTTCCAGGCAACACGTGTCTTTTTATCAAGGGTACAAAAATGAATTCATAATAAATTCATAATGAATTCATTCTTATACCCTTGATAAAGAGACGTGTGTTGCCCGGAAACCGGTCGGGAGTTAGATTAATAAAAAGTAGTGAAAAACAAAGTTTTTTCATTTAAATAGTTTATAATTTATGGCTACAAAGTGAGTGCTTCTAACATAAATTTCATTCTGTAAATCGTTTATGTATAAAATAACAGTTTATTTAGTTAAATGTTTAGCGAGTTATTATAGTATTATAGTAATAGTAATTTGCGTTAATTATTAACGCTGTAGCCTAGCAGTTTATTAAGTAGCGTCGAATCAGAATCCGCTAAGAACTTTAATAATCTCGATTAATTTTCCCCTCTCGGTTTATCGAGGTTCAATGCTCGAAAAAATCCGCTATATCACTTTTCTGAACACTGCTTAAGTATATGTATTACCTATTTATGCATGTATGTATGAACACTAACATAGGTAGAGGTACCGGTTTTTACGCTTTGAATAATTTCTTTTGGTCAATCAAAATCGACTTGATAGTGCCTTTGATTTTATTTAACAGTGTCTACATTTTTTATTAAAATAAATTACGTTATTTTTGTAAAGCTTTAAATTCTTAAAACTACCACATAATGTACCGATTATTAAGAATGATAGACTGGATACAAGGAGACTATGTCTTATTTGATAAAAAATAAGTTACAAAGATATGCCAAACCAATAAAACATGTTTTTTTTAAAATTAAACATAAGTATATAAAAATAATAAGATCATCCAAACGTCTTGGTTTACTTGATTAGGTATTGTAAAAACCATAAAAGTGGATTATCGAATAAATAGTTTAGTGTGGGACATGGTCTACTTGTATTTGCAGGCCTCGAAATATTATATATAGGTGGGCAATTTTATTGTGAATGTATTAGAAAACTGTGTTAAAAAAGGCAACTTGAATGCTGCTTTAGCAAATTTAGTAAGAATCGCGGCCGCGGCGGTTGTTCCGGGAACTAAAATTTATTATAATATAATATTTGTTAGATTATCTGTTGACACTTGACTAGTGCTCATGTTAAACGTCAAACTCCTTTCTAAATCTGTTTCTGTCTAGTATCTGTTGAGGAAAATTCCACTTTAATGTTATCTCTTACTTTCATAAAATAATAGAAAAATAATACTAGATGCGCTTCTGCTTGTTTGTTTGACCAATTAGCGCTTTCACCCACTAATGGGCTTCTTCAGACCGGAATGTTTTGTGTTCAGTGTTCTCAAACCTCCCGATTTATCGAGAGATCTCCCGAATTTCGACCTTATCTCCCGATCTACCGAAAAGACTTCGAATTCTCCCGAATTTTTGTAACATTTTACAGATTTCATACAAAACTCAGCAAAAGTAGCTTCTACTATGAATGTATGGATCTCCCGATTTCTCCCGATTTTAAGTGTATTTTCTCTCGATTTTGAATTTTTGTTTCGAGAACACTGTTTGTTTTAAACCAGTGGGGAATCGAACTAGAGGTCTGGTAGGTATTTTTCAGTAACAACCACTTGCCCACAGAGACGGATTAACATTATATTTATATAAATGTACGGGAAAAAAACATCCATACCTAACTCCTGTTCATTTATTCGTAATCCTGTTAAGAAGGATCTGTTATTTATGAACTAATGAACATAATATTTTTGTAATAAATACTATTCTTTGTCCGCCTCGTGGTATAGTGATTCGAGTGCTGAGCCTACATGCATGAGGTAGCGAGTTCGATTCCCGTGGGGGTCAACATGAATTATTTATCTGAAATTTGATTTTATGTATGATACCGAAGTGTAAGACTGTTCATCTTACCTTCATGACGTAATAAAATGAACAAAATACACTGCATTAGTGTAAGTATTACCCATGTAGTGCCCTATGCACCATTTGGTGCGGATATGAGCGAATATTCTCAGTCAATTAAGTATTAGTAATCGATTAAATTTTAATATAAAAAGTGGGCAATTTGATTAAAACCCAACATAAATATGTAGGTACTAAGAACATAATATTAATGATACCTACTATCTATACATTTTTGATGTCTTAATTTTACACTTATATTTCATTTCGTTTTCCTTGTTTTTTTTTTAAAAAATATGGCTTGTGGGTAATTTTTGATTTATTGACATGTAGATACAGGTCGGTATGAGGTCGATAGCGTTTATCGATCTTGTATCGACGACGAAAATCCATAGATAATATTATATATACAAGGACGATAAACGCGTATGTCTACTGCCTCGTATCGACTAGCATATACATACATAATATATTGGTGATCCCTATTCAGATTGTTTAAGAACCTTTTAATAAATTAAGTGATCGATTGTCTTTTACACTTTTTTTTCTTTCCGACTATCTTCGCTTTTACACACAAAGTTAGAACTTATAATACGAGTATGTAGGAGGTAGCTATGTACTTTTCTTCATATTACAAAAAAAATCTTTCAACAGTTTTTATGACATAGTAAAATAATTCAATTTTGGGGCTGCAGTCGGAAATGACTGTGCCAGAAAGCAGAAAACAAGTTTTGCTGGGGTGGGATTCGAACATAGAGATTCTTATCTGGAGTCATCGAATTTACCACTAGAGATCACAGCCCGGGTCTTTGGGGTATCTACTTTTATGTAAGACAAAAATGAAATGCAATATCTTTGTAATTTTTGATAGTAAGAAAAATACTTTCATTTTATTTGGAATAAATATTTTTAATTAGTCTTTGTGATACTTTCGTTTTTTATTGCTTATTGATCTCACAGTCCTTTGGTATTTAATTTTTTTTGTTATTATAAATTTTATAAATTTAAATAAAATGTAAATTATCAACATTTTACCTTGATTTTTACCTAAAAACCACACACATATTTATATATTATCTATAATTTGTATATTCGGTACCTATATTTTTTTATAATAATGCCTTTTTTTCTATCCTATGTAAAATTACACAGTAAATGGTACTTTGTGCCGTGATTTTTAAATGTAGAAAATAAGGAGTAGGTACTTAGTATATAAAATAATAAAAAAAAAAAGACGTTTATGCTGCATTCTTAATGTAATGTAAATTTTAGGTAGGTCGGTCATTTTTTGCGTGTCTCACGTTAAGTTGTAGGTAATGATATCTGGTTAGATTTTTAACCTACATAATATTAGCACGAAGCAATTGTGAAATTATTCACTTTAAGAATGTTAATGTAAATAAATTAAAAAAAAAAAAAATGTAAAAAAAATCATAATACTTACTCCAAATTCTCCAATTGTTACTTAATCCTTTTAATTTTCTACTGTTTACTTTTTGCTTTTGAATAATTTTGTAGTAGGTTATTACATAATTTTAATCAAGTCCCTGTTTTATCTCAGACACTTGTATATCAATAAATATAATTTTACATTACTAAGTGACTTGATAGAGGTCATTTCAAATTTCTATAAGTACATATATATTTAAGCATATATAATATACAAGTTTGCCGATTTTATTTCACTGTGACCTTTCATGTTGCTGATTTAATTCACAATATACCTACCACGAGATATTTTAGTGCCCAACACAAAAAAAAAAGTTTTAATCGGTAGTTCTCTCCCGATTTTGACCCCAGAAAACATGATTAGGCAGCGGAGAGAATTACATATTATTACTCTTTAGTTTTGTGAAAAGTTTAATAATTTGTCAATTCATGGATTTTACCTATTCGATCACGTGATCAAAATACACTCCAGTAGCTCAATCACAGATAACTATCGACGTAGTTCAAAACGTGCTAATCACGTGCTAACGCTAACGATTTGAGCGATCACAATGACATACCGTTCAATACCGCGATCGCTGAGCCGAGCATTGACGATCTGAGCCGAGCGGGAGCCGATCTACGCTATATCGCGGCCGTACGTCAAACGTCAAATCATCGCGCTTGTCGGATTTTTTATTATGTCGACTGCTTTTTCTCTCAATATTTGGCTTGCCGAAAACTGGCTAAATTATAATAAAGATTGAATGAAGATTTTGTGCGAATAAGATATATCTCGGGAAATGGCTCGCGACTAGTATGCGCTCGTTTAATAATCCCGATCGATAACTTTTAACGCGTGTTCCATTGTGATCGCGAAAACGTTAAAACATCCATGGGTAAGAAATCGTTATCACGTCGCTTATTACCGAGTCGGTACTGATCTGTGATCGAGCAACTGATATAGGTCGCGCCATGTAAAAAGAACGGTGGAAGAAAGTGTTGGGGGTGGGTCTGCGCATGTGACCCGCCCACCCCGTGTCGCAAATAAGACCGATAATTGCCTAATGCGCTAATGCGCAGCCCACCAGACCACCAGAGTTATTTTTACATGACGTGACCTATGGGTACCTGCCCATAGTTCTTCCTTCTACTCCAAGTCTTTTACAGTGCATGCGGCTCCACTATGGAGTCAACTCCCAAAATGCTATAAAGGAAGGCCGAAACAGTCAACTCTTTTAAAAAACGGCTGAAAAAACATTTCCTATCTAAGTATTCCTAAAATTTTATTACTGTTTTTACCTTCCTTCTATCCTAGGCAGACAATGAGTGTGATAATACAGGGAGTAACAAAACTCGATGTACAATCGGGAAACCAGTAAATCTAAATCGTATTTGGAGACGATTGTGTAATATAACTTATTAATCTGAGCTTGAAAAATTTTTTTTTTTCTTCTCTCACAAAGTTTTTTATAAGTATGGCAGATTTAGTAAAATTGCTCCAATTCTCATTAAAACGCGTTTTTTTACTTTTGCTTTCTTTATGGAAAATATTAATTTGAATAAATACATGATATTTGATAACACTGCAAAAAAAAATCGAAAAAAAAATCTACTTTGTACATACTCAATTTTCTCGAAAACTAAGGGTCAAATCAAAATATTTTATTCTACAAAATCGACTCCAAATATAATCAAATCGATAAAGGAAACCCCTCACTTACGATTGGTACAAATACGGTGATATTTACTGTAAATCTTGTAAACATTGAACGTGTTCGTTCAACGTTCAAAATTTCGAGTCCCCCCTCAAATAGAAGAATTTACTACTACTACCTACTACTTTCTCGTATCCGCACCCAATGGTGCTTAGGGCACGATGCAGTGCCCAATGATGATTAATATGACTAACTAACTAACCATACATAGTCTTACCACACATTCGCCTGAGAGATCGCATTTCAACAGCATTCCGTCTACTTTCATCCTTCTTTTTCCAACACCACGCTTCACAACCATACATAAGGGTTGGTACCAGAACTCCGTTGTGTACTGCCAGTTTTGCTTCCTTCGATATGCTCTTATTTGCCACTATCGATTTCAAGGCACCATTAACTCTGTTTCCGGCACTAACCCTTCTCTCAATGTCCTTATTCACATTTCCGTCTCTTGTAAACACACTTCCCAAATATACAAATTCTTCAACCTGCTTTAATCTGTCTCCATTTACTATAATCTTACAAACAGTCATATTCGCATTTCTTTAAAAAACCATCACATTTGACGTTTCCACATTCATTAACAAATCACTCTCCTTGCACGTATCGTAAACCTTTGTGACCAAGGACTGCAGCTCTTCTTAGCTATTAGCAAAAAGCACTGCGTTATATAATAATAATTATATTCGTTTATTTCGCATCATCTTTGATACAGTAGGTATACATAAAACAAAAAAGAAGAAAAAAAACAAGATAAAAATCAAATAAAATATAATAAATGGAAAGAAAAAAAATATAAGTCAACATAAAAATAAAATAAAATAAAAATATCCGTTTATTTCGCATCATCTTTGATACACCTTCACTGCACTTAGTGTACCAAAACAGTGCCCTATGCACTATTGGGTGCGGATTAAGGAAAGTAGCAGTAGTAGTAGATACTGTCAAATACACTATTATTAGAAAAAAATCAAACATTGGAAAAAGTTTTGTAAATTATGCAAAGTAATGGATAAAAGGAACAAGAAGTCAGTCGCTTGGCTTGGACGCAGTTTGTGGAATCCATATGTTTCACATAGGGAGCGGATATGAATTGACGATGATATATGCATTAAATACATATACATATACAGGGTTATTTTTTAGTCAGTTAACAAAAAAAAACCCTGAATTCAGTATCGTTAATAGAACCCATTTCAATAAAAAAACATGTACTTTTTATTTTCATGATTTATTATTTTTATTCCTATAATTTTTACAAATTACGCTCACCCTATTCACAGCTGGTCGAGCTGGACGAGGGGAAGGAGTGCGCGCGGTGGGGGTGCGCACGCCACTCGCGCAGTTCCGTCAATTATTTGGGTGCACTTTTTTTTTTTTTTTTTTGAGAAAGAACATGTTTTTTTATTGAAATGGGTTCTATTAACGATATTGAATTCAGGGTTTTTTTGTTAACTTACTAAAAAATAACCCTGTATATACCGCTCACTCAAACAAACGTATTTTATCCTTTTTGTTCCTTATCACAAAAATCTTTGTGGGATTACTCCAGCCAACTTATCTAATCACTGTTTCGACTTTTGGATAGATAATTAACTATTGAATTATGTATGTTATGTGGAAACTTACATATCTTCATCTTCCATTTATTATTCGAAGAGAATTAATATCATAGGTAAGGTATAACGCAATGGTACCAAATTGTGTGCCACTAACTCATACACAATAATTAGTATGAAACCCTTCAAGGCTGTTGGCTACTTTCTCTCTGCCTTTAGTTAAGTAGTATTTAGAATCAAGAAAGCCTGTTATTCACACCCATAAAGGTATTATAATATACTCAATTTTCTTACCATCAGTGACTAATCAGGTACCTAATCAGTGCATAATGTAAACAAGGAAAAACGAAAATATTTTATATTTTAACTAACTAACTAACTAACCATCACGCCATTTCTTCGAAGGGGTAGGCAGAGAGGATAGAACGCCAAACCACTCTGTCCTGGCATACTTCTCTTGCTTCCTCCACATTCATACAACTTCTCATGCACGCACGTCGATTATTCCGACTTCTTACATGCCCACTTTCAAGCACTTGTTTTACTTGATCATGCCATGTCTTTCTCGGCCTTCCACGATTTCTACATCCAGGCACAGTCGCATCATATATTTTTTTTTAGCCGTCCTTTCATCATCCATTCGCTCTACATGACCGAACCAACGTAAAAAACCTTTCTTAATTTTGTCGATAATGCTTATCTCAGCCTTGCATTCTGCTCTAATTTCAACATTAGTGCACCTATCATACATAGTTTTACCACACATTCGCCCGAGAGATCGCATTTCAACTGCATTCAATTTACTTTCATCCTTATTTTTCCAACTCCATGCTTCGCTTCCATACATAAGGGTTGGTACCAGAACTCCATTATGCACTGCCAATTTAGCCTCTTTTGATAAGCACTTATTAGATACTACCGACTTTAAGGCACCATTAATTCATTCAATATTCATTCATATATTTTTTTATTAATTCAATAATTCTTTCATTCGTCCTTTCATTCATTCATTTATTCATTCAATTATTCATTCATTCATTCATTATATCAATACATTTTTTTCCTTCATCATTCGTTCGTTCATTCATTCATTCATGCATTCGTTCATCTGGAATTTTATATTTTTATTTGTATTTTTAATACACATTTGTCATAATATTTTATTTATTAATTAATTAATTCATTAATTCATTCATTCGATCATTCGTTCCTTCAGCGTTCGTTCATGAATTCATTCATTATTTGTTCATTCGTTAATTCATGCATTCGTTCATCCGTTTATTCCCTTATCCGTATCAAAAGGTGTATGGGCCACAGCATTATTTGATTATTTTATTACATAATGATAAGATGATAACTCTTACGTTTCAATTTAATTTATTTTATTAGTTAAATTGTCAATGACTAAGTACATATTTTATATTCTCTCTAAACAAGCAAGAACTTATGTTGGCCTTTTCTATCAGATAATCTGTCTGTTTTTATGATTATTTCTAGCATTTGTATTCCGACAAAAAATGTTGATTAGATAATCTTTTATCAAATAATCCAATATAATATGCCACCGGCGCTGAGCTGTTTTCCTTAAGTATTATTACTTAGTAAAAATCGGCGACGTTCATTTACAGATAAATAAAAAAAATGTCGGTTCTTATCTCTTTTCAAATAAATGTATAAAAATAATTAAAAAGTAAAATGTATTGTAAATAACTGTGCTTAAATTAATGTATTACCTGTTGTTTTGGGTAAAAATTAAATCAAATAAACTGTCCACATTGCGGTGAAGTGGTCAGCGCATTGAGCTGCTATGCTGATGTCGCAGGCTCGTTGCCGAATCGGTCAATATAAAATATTTATTTCTATGTTTTTCGCATGCAAATATTTCGTATTTTGTGGTTCTTTAGACGGGAACTGCTGTGGCAGCGTAAGGCTGATAATCTTGCCTTTATGTAAAAAAAAAACGTTTAGATATACTGCGTGGTTTGGCCATCATTGATACTCTCTAGTATAGGTAGTTCGAATTCTTCCCAAAGTGTATCGCCTACCTTCACCCATTCCATTCCGTTTTTGTCACCTGTTTTCCAACTAAAATTCAGTCTCGAATATTCGCTCAGCGCAGCAACGTTACTCTACCTCGCAACATCCGTCCTTCTCGTGATCCTGATCTTTCTTCATTCTATCCACCCTCGTTATTACCCTCGTGATACTCGTCATCCATCTCCAAGCTTCCCAGATTCGCAATCCCGAAACCCCTCGACCAAAAGTGAGTAAAGTGTGCTGTGCCCCCTCGTTTGTGTCCCGCCGCGCCAGTTCGACGTGGTGTTCCAGGGTATTCCAGGATACTTCGCCCTTCCTGGTGGTCCTTCATCTTCATATCCCGCCCTTGAGTCCAGCTCTGGTAAGTCCTCTTCCATTTTCCGATCCTCGTTCGGACGAAGTTACCAGAGAGTCTCATCGTGGCGGATCCACTGCGCTTAATTAAAAAATGCAGTTTCCTATGCACCATTGGGTGCGGATAAGGAAAAGTAATAGTAGTATTTTAGAGATGACTCAAGATATAATAATTATTTGGTACCTCATAAGAACGGTTATATTAAAAATAATTTAATAATTCAACAATCTTCGTGCGATAAACTATTAAAAAAGGACTAAATTCTCAATAAATATTTATTTTTGTTCCTTGATTCATCCGGCGAAGGCTTTCGGCTGGCTAGGCCACGTACTACGTAGAGCCTTAACCATGCTTGCCTTTTTTACAAGGCATCAGGTTCTCGGCGTCCTGGACGTCCCCTGTTGACAATCCGTTGGCTGTGAGAGCTGCGAGACGTGGACCTGACCTTACGATCGCTTGGGTTGGAGGTAGTTTGTGGAATCCATATGCTCCACACAGGGATATGGTATGATGATGATAATGAAAATGATGTTTCTTGATTATGAATATTATTGAGAATAAATCATTATCAATCCTTTCAAAGTTGAATGTGAAAATGAAATGTCCATTTTAAAGATCCAATTTCCGGTTTTACCACTTTCATGACATCATCAAACTAGCGCACTTTCTTATTCCACAGGTACTAATCACTGTCGTATTTAGTGAATAAGACTTAATTGACTGCATTCACTAAATGTTGAATTTTATTTATTGACTATCTATTTTTTTTTAATGAGACCAAAAAAAATAACTAACTAACTAACCGTCACGCCATTTCCCCGTAGGAGTATGCAGAGAGGATAGAACGCCATACCACTCTGTCCTGACAGACTTCTTTTGCTTCCTCTACATTCATTCATCTTCTCGTGCACATACGCCGGTTATTCCGACTTTTCACATGTCCACTTTCAAGTACTTGACGTACTTGGTCATGCCGTGTCTCTCTCGGCCCTCCGCGGCTTCTACATCCAGGCACACTTGCATTTAAACTTCTTTCAGCCGTTCTTTCATCACTCATTCGCTCCTCATGACTAAACCATCGTTAAAGCCCTTTCTTAATTTTGTCGATAATGCCTCAGCCTTGCACTCTGCTCTAATTTCCACATTTGTACACCCTATCATACATAGTCTTACCACACATTCGCCTGAGAATCGTATTTCGCATTTCAACGAGACTTAGACTATTTTACACAAATTAGAAAATTAACTAAAAACAAACGTATATATTGTTTTCATCTAACAGTGCATAGTCTACCAATATACTATTATTATTACCACACAATTGGTACACCAAGTGCAGTAGACCTTGATCATTTTTATTAAATGAAGGCAAGATGATTACACTCTTACGCCTCAGTACCAGCCGAAGATATCACTAATGAAATATTAATATGAAACTACATTTATATAAATATTTCGTATTGACCCCCTTCGGGTATTGAACTCGAGACCTTGTGCACTGAAGCCAAACGCGCTACCACTATGCGACGAGGTGGACAAAATATATAAAAACAAAAAAAAAACATTTTTTGTTTGAGTTGAATAGCATAGTGAGGTATGTCCAAATTTCCCTTTTTTTTAAATCAATTTTAGGTACAGCAATCTAAAAACATTTTTACTATCCGAGTTGAGTAGCAAAGTGAGGTATGTCCGAAATTCACTTTTTTATAAATTGTACATCAATACCTACCTATAGGAAGTTGTCAGTTGGCGCGTTTGCTGTTGCGGAGAAATGCTGCTAAGGTTGAACACCTTTCTTTATTTTTGCTGGTGAAATGCTTCGTTTTTTCGCTGGTTTCTCTCCAAATTTGTCTCAGGTTATGTCTAAAATAATGTAATGGTGCGCGTCGGCTTAGAAATTACATTATCACCGTAAAGTTTACAATCTCACGCGCCGATTTGCCGTTTAACTTTTGCCCGATTTCCCGCGCAAAAAACTGAATAGAACCGTTCGAAGTTCGAATTATTATTGTGACGCTCTTTGAGCGAAGAGATTTGGGCGATTCAGTGCGGAAACGGAGCAAGTAAAAAATAACCGAATTGTTTGTACACAAACTTATACTTTCGTATTCAAAAAAAATAGGAACGATTGAGATATTGTAAGCAACGAAAGCAAAGCTATCTTAGTAGGTTCTATTTTCGAAAACGACTTTTCAAATAGGCTTTATATTTAAATAAATAAAAATACTCAATTTTGAAATATGAATACAAACGCCAATTATTTTCCTTTTTCCAAACTATTTGATTTAAAACAGCTTTGAGTAATTTTAAACATGTTTAATGTTAGAATTGAATTTGTATATTTAACTTACTAACTAACCATCACGTTTCCCCGAAGGGGTAGGCAGAGAGGAAAGAACGCCATACCATTCTCTCATTTCTGTTAAATGGCCTACACTTTTTGGCGAGTGGTATTTAATATTTCTTTTGCCATAATAATGAACTACAAATAATAAAATTGATATTTACTTAGCCCATTGCATCAGTGAGCCATCTGTCTAGCAATATAATTTTTGTGGTTTTATCGCCTCCACGCTCTATTATTAATACAGTTCCTACTCTTCTAAATCACTTCTGGAATACCTTATATTTAACTGTTATTTATTAGACTTAAGAAGTTATGTATGTGTATACAAAAAATAATTGGGTTCTTCCCGATTTTTTATTTTTTATTTTAAAAAAATGATTGAAAAATAACAATATCAAGGGATTTTTAATTTTTTTTTACGATGTCATATGAATTTTATAGCACGGTTTGAAATAACACTTTTTCAAATCGCTCGCAAAATCCTCCATTTGGCGCGCATGCGGGTTGACGTCACAGCAATATAGGCGCTCACTACGGAATGAATTTCACTCTTTTCACGGTAGACGGGTATGACGTCATTAGCCAATAACGGGCGTTAAAAATCATTCGTATTTTCGTGTTTTTAAAACATAAATTTATAAATGAAAACAAAATTTTTGATCATTGTGTTTTATATCGTTGGAATTGTAAAAATATACTTTAAATATTTATAACGTTTTCAAGGATATTCATGCTATCGGGAAGAACCCTATTGAATTCAAGTTTATACAAAAAATAAATGGAGATAAGTTTTTTTAAACTGAATGATATTTGCACATAAATATTATGTAATACTATTCAGCCAATACAGCTTGTACTTGAAAACAGGAATCAAGTCGTAGTGGAATGTGGTTTCGAACCGAGGATCTCTGGACTCAAAGACCAGGACGTTGTTTTGGCTTTGAGCTGTTAATTAACATTCTGAAAGCTAGAGGCTATCAAAAACATTATCAGGTATATATTTTTTAAAAGAAACATTTAAGTTCCCATAATACACAAAAATATTTTAATTTCGGTGCTGCAGTCGGAAATAACTGTGCCAGAAAGCAGGAAACAAGTACTGGAGTGGAAATCGAACCTTAAGCTTAATTGTTTAATGGTCCGCCTCGTTGCATAGTGGTAGCGCATTTGGCTACCGTGCATGAGGTCGCGAGTTCGATTCCCGTATTTACTTACACGTGATTTTCATATTAATATATCACGTGTGGTACCTTTGACTGGCTCTGAAGCGTAGTACTGATCATCTTATCTTCAATTAATAAAACGGTCCGAATTCACTGCACTTGGTGTACCAATGCAGTGTCCTATGCTCCATTGGGTAGTAGTATTAAACCAAATAGTGTTAAATTTAATATTTGTGTAATTAATTAAAGTTTTTTTTTTGTATGTATCTACCTAGGTTTTTGGATAAGTCACACTTAAGCCCTTTTGCTACAAATTTAAGCTAAACATTAATATTTTTTTCAATTTTGTATAAACAGTAGGTAATACACATTTATTTACGTGTGATTTTCATATTAATATTTCATGTGTGATACCTTGGACTGGTACTGAAGCGTAAGACTGATCATCCTATCTTCATGTAATAAAATGATCAAGCGATACTGCACTTGATGTACCGATGCAGTGCTCTATGCACCATTGGGTGCGGATAAGGGAAAGCAGTGGTAGTAGTTGCATAATTAAACAGTTCTATAGATCCAGAAGTTGTGCTTGGGGGACTAAATATGTTGGTATCTCAATCACCATATCATTTGGCCGAGCAAATATTTGATTTCCTGATACTACCGAAGATTTAATCGCCGTGAAACAATGCTTCATGAATAACACTCCGAAGACCGATCGCTCCCCGACCCGTAAATTGAATAAACGGTACATCGATCGGGGGGCACAAGATGGCGCTTGATAATAATACCACCGATATCTAGTGATTGAATACCTCAGCCCGATAGGTGAAAGTCATTCGCAATACCAGTTTCAGATTGCGGAGGAACAACGAGGACTATCACGAACGTACTTTCAAATTTAGAACGAAACGAAAAAGTACCTAGAGCGTAAAATGATATTTGGAACGCGGAACGATCATTCAAAATTTAAAACAAATTGTTCCTCTTGAGATTTACATTGAGAAGAAATAACCGCTAAATTACACGAATATAAAAAATACCTACATCTTTTTAAATTTAGAACGAATTGATTCGATGGAGTACCAACCTTCTAACAAGAATTTCATAGAAGTGACATTCCGTACTTAAAAAACACTACCGTGTCTGGGGTGTCTAGTTACCCACTACGTCATCAATAGGCATCTGCGTCATCACTAGACATCTACGTCACACGTGTATTGTCCTAAGTGCTGTAGCTCAATCACAGATAACTATCGACGTGTTTAAAAACGTGCTAAGCATTTGACCGATCACAATGAACATACGTTCATATCACGGTCGCGTTTCCAACCACCATAGATGAAAAGCATACTTTGACAAATGTTTCGTTTTATTGCTTTTTCAAATTGATTTAAAGCAAATAAATGGCATGATAAATTGTGCACAAACAATTAAAACTCTATAAAACTAAATTATTTTACTTTACTTACAGTTTTGGCGTATTTTCCATATTTAAAGCGGTAATTAATAATCCCGATCGATAACTTTCGACGGATCGTGATCATTGTGATCGCGAAAACGTTAAACATTCGTGGTGAGAAATCGTTATCACGTCGCTTATTAGCACGTCGATAGTCATCTGTGATTGAGCTACTGGAGTCTTTAGACGGTGGAATTTGATAATAAGTTGTGTATTGAAATTAATCCCAGGAAGCGTAAAAAATAGTAATTTTAAAAATGCATAATATACATTTCTAGATCGGGGCTGCTTTTAAATGGTCGGAAATAACGGTGCCAGAAAGCAGGAAATTAGTTGTGCTGGAGTGGGATTCGAACCTTGGGATTCCAAATCGGAGTCCGTGATCTTACCATTAGATCGCATTATTTATTGCACCACTTTATCTGTTGCCTAATTCTGTATGCTCGTTTTACACCTCATTACCTTTTCCTATTTTTCATGTGATTTAATCAATAGTAGTTATTTCGCATGTTCTATTGTTGCATCGTGATAAAACAATGCCAAGAGTTACTTTATGTGCATCGATAAAATTTGCCGATTGTTTTCATAATCGCAGCACAGGAGAGCGATCATAAATTATCGATGTCGTTAAAAATTACAAGTTATCTTCGAAGGTAGAAAACAACAGCGCAGTAAATTATTATTAAATGTCTGTATTAGGTTGGATGACAACAGACTGCAGATTACCGGGTTTTCATTACAAAATATTTTATTCCTTTAGAATATCTATCCTAAATCCCAAATAATGATCCCTTCTTATCTCCCATTTACTAGGAGAAGATAAAAGGCGATAAAGGGGTAGATACTATCTAACATATCGAGACCCACACGGTCGCGGTCAATATCAACGATAAAACAACATATCCTATATTGTTATCTTAAATAAATTTTTATCATAGCAAATCAACAAGGATACATATTATTAATCAATCAAGGATGAATTTATTGTCAATGTCATCTGTAAGGCAGATTTTTCACTGCATAACTACTACTACTACTACTAATTTCCCTTTACCCGCACCCAATGGTGCATAGGGCATTGCATGGTACACCAAGTACAGTGTATCTTGATCATTACATTACATGAAGGTAGGATGATAAGTCTTACGCTTCAGTACCAGTCCAAGGTATCACACATGAAATATTAATGTGAAAATCACATGTAAATAAATATTTCATGTTGACCCTTACGGAAATCGAAAACTAGTGAAATGAAAATATGTGATTGGTTGAATACAGATAAAAAAAAAAATAAAACCAAATTTCATCTAAATCATTAATTTAAACAAAAAAAATTAGCAGTACTACCCATATATTCAATATAAAAAGAAAATAGATGTTTTTATAACTAACTAACTAACCATCACGCCATTTCCCCAAAGGGGTAGGCAGAGAGGATAGAACGCCAAACCACTCTGTCCTGGCATACTTCTCTTGCTTCCTCCACATTCATACATCTTCTCATGCACGCACGTCGATTATTCCGACTTCTTACATGCCCACTTTCAAGCACTTGTTTTACTTGATCATGCCATGTCTTTCTCGGCCTTCCTCGACTTCTACATCCAGGCACAGTCGCATCATATATTTTTTTAGCCGTTCTTTCATCATCCATTCGCTCTACATGACCCGAACCAACGTAAAAGACCTTTCTTAATTTTGTCGATAATGCTTATCTCAGCCTTGCATTCTGCTCTAATTTCAACATTAGTGCACCTATCATACATAGTTTTACCACACATTCGCCTGAGAGATCGCATTTAAACTGCATTCAATTTACTTTCATCCTTATTTTTCCAACTCCATGCTTCGCTTCCATACATAAGGGTTGGTACCAGAACTCCATTATGCACTCCATTATATCTTAATGTTATCTTAATGTTGTTTTTAAAAGTTTCTGAAATTACTTAGTAATTATTCTGAAAACATTTAGTAATCATGCTTGTTGAAAACAATTAATTTTTTCAAAAGTAATAGTCAAAGTAAACACAGTCTTCTCGATTACTCACAAACCTACATAAGTACCATATTCAAATCGGCTTTCGGCTGTACATATAAACATGTTGTATACTAATATATGTTTAATGTGTTGTATCCTTCAATTATTATCCGTCCTTAACCCTTCTATAAATAACGAGATGTCCGTTTTATGGTGTGGCCGTCTCCTTCGGTGGTAGGAATGTTACCACACCACACCATACCAAGTTAGTGGTAAAGTAATGTACCACCATCATAATATAGGTAGTATAGGTACCCGTCCGTCCAGATAAAGGGACATACCACTTTATTAGTATATATCGTGGGTTTGCTGCCAAAAGTTGGTAGGTCCACATTTTAGGTATATTGAGTTAGCGATGAATTGAGTGTCTTAACGTGAATATCTATGCCCAGAAAAAGTTTGTAGCTCCTCCGATCTCAGTAAAGCAGCTTTACTTAACAGCTTATGTTTTTTTCAAGAAAATATCGTAAGTCCATTTTTTTCTATTATCAAACAAGAAAAAGTTTGTAAAAACACTAACAAAAATTTTCTCAGGCAATGAACAAGCCAAAATTGGCATGTATCGTTACTGCCAAAACATTGTAATATCACTAACCATTTTTTTCCCATTTAATTTGCTTGCATTTTAAAATTAAATGTTTTACAGCTGAAATATTGTAAGAACACTTACAGTATTAATCCTGACATTAAATTGACCATATTAAATGTATCATTACACAACAAAAACATTGTAATATCACTTATCAATTTCTTTGTGTTCAATTGATAGTATTTCAAGTAAAAAAATGTACAGCTAAAAGTTTGTAACTGCACTTTCAATATTTTCTCAACAGAAAAAAGTTGGTAAGTATAACCTTGCTTTGCAAAATAATATATTATATTGATTTTGTGTCATTTATTACAACAGTTGTTTTTTTTTTTATATTATATTATACTTCAAATTATTTTTTTAAAAAATAGCACGAAGTTTTTATCATTTAGTCTGATTTTAGAGAGAATGTCAAACTTTAAAATTGTGATTACTCCATAACATGTTTTATGGACTTACACGCGTGCAATGTACAACCGGTTACCTAGTTTAGGACTTGATTGTACATTATTTTGTACTGAATTTGTTTTATCGGCCCTATCGTGTCGTATCTCCTATAAATGTTTTTGGAGTTGGTACGAGTATTACATGAAATGCTAAAGCCCGCTATATACGGGACAGTTTTCTGCGCAGTTTTCTATGCAGTCTGAAAACGGTCCCGTATACAACGAAAACTGTTTAAAAAACTGCGTGCTTATGTCAGATTTAAGCTGACATGACAGTTAATGTTTTTTATGTAAACGTTTAAGTAGACATTAGTTTATTGTATGCTTTTAAATACGTAAAAAACCAATAACATATTTACATTATTAGCTAAATATACAATTTCCTGAGAGCAAACATACGATAATAACTTACAATCGCGTTTCAAAAATACACATATTTAGCGTGTCTTTTGACAGAAGCAGCGAGATGATCAGTCTTACGCTTCAGCCGCAGTCCAAGGTGTCACATATGAAATATTCAATGTAAAAATAATATTTAAATAAATATTTCATTTTGACCGCCATCGGGAATCGAACCCGCGACCTCATGCATGGCAGCACAACGCGCTACCGCCAGGCCACGAGGCGGACATAAGTTTTGAATTATCCTGAAATTGAAAATTGAATACATTTTGAATAAAACATGCTTAGCTTTTACTTACCGACTCGGTAAAATGGTGTATTCAATTATGGGCTATCATCCTAGATGCCAAGGTTATCGAATTGCAGGCTGGTCCTTCGAGCAGATTTTCCCGTTTTTTGATAACCCCTAAAAGATATTTAGATATCATTTACTTAAGTCTTCTGGATACCGTATGCATTATTTGCATTGTGGTGTTCAATCTGGAGTTCTTTCTGAAATTTTCGAAATAAAATCTACAACAAAAAAAAAAATTATTCTGCTAATAATCTGTACAATTCAGGTGTTGCATTCAAACATTTACTTAACTTTCGTTTTATTGATCAAAAAACGCTATCCTTACAGAATTTTGCCGCAAAAGTTTATTCGGTATGCAAAACCTGCACGAAAATTGCAATCAAATGATTTTATTTGAGAAATGTACAGGCAATAAAAAAAATATGATGACCTCGGAATGCGGCTTTCATTATTAATATGGATATTAAGGTACGCTTTACCGATACGGTTTTACGATTGTAAACATATGTATTAAAATTTGCAACCTAAACGCAATAATTATTCGGAATACCTAACAAAAGTGTGCTTTTTGATTCCCTTATCAATAACTCGCGATATATGCGTGGCACGACATGCAATTTCGTTGTTATCGACTTGTTTTTCACGCATTTTACAATGCATTAAGTAAAACTATTAAATATTTACGATTTTTTTGATAAAACAATTGGAAACGCGCACTCGAAACTTGCAAACGATTGCAGCTGCTAATATTGTACACATAACTGCAGTCGACTGCAACAGAAGTCCAGATACTAAAATTATTGTCAGTATTTTATTTATTTTTTACGACCTAAACCAATTACAGTCAAGGATATTTACAAATACATGCACCATTATATGTGTACATATAATACATCTACACTGTAATATTTTTTACATGAAATGTTTCATTATAAAAATATCAATGTTTCAGTTTACTACCCAATTCTTATTTAGGCTTTTTATAATGGTTATTGAATTTTCATGCATGAGATCGCAAATTTGGACTACCTTCACGTAACAAATGCTCGAGATTCTATGCACTATTGGGTGCGGATAGCGGAAAAAGTATTTCAAATATTTTTTTCTAAATGCAAAGTAGCCAAGTTTTCTCAAGGCAAGCTGATTACCGACATCTCAATTCACCTCGGGAAGGTCACAGTGTTAACTGCATGTAATTATTCGGTATATGTAGGCATTAATATGTCAGGTAGAATAATTTCCCACGCGTTGAATCCAGAGGAATTTTTCACTTTCATGTTACTGTCAATAATTTCTCGCTAGGCATCAATGGAAGACTTGGCTGACTCTTGGATCGCTTGAGACCACGGGAGATGGCTCTATTACCTATACAAGATGGTTACAAAGTAAAAAGGTTCAATAATAATTAATTCAATGTAGTAGTGGTGGTTGTAGCATACACTTTGTAGTTTTCCATAATTACAAAATAAAACACACTTTAAGAAGAAAAGGAGTAGCAACTCCGAACCGATTGGCAGTTTTAAAAATATACAATAAGAATTTAAAGTGCATTTTATTTCATAATAAAGCTGACCTAATGAAGGTGTCAGAGTTTCCAATGATCATTTGTTATTGCCTGTTACGATGGCAAGTATTCAGTAGGTATATCCTTTTATGTTTATGTTTGTTACTATGGCAAGTATTTATATCCTTTTATGTTTTTGTATGTTACGATAGCAAGTATTCAGTAGGTATATCCTTTTATGTTTATGTTTGTTACGATACCAAGTATTCAATAGGTATATCCTTTTATATTTTCGCTTGTTACGATAGCAAGTATTCTGTAGACATGTTGTTTTGCTTGTTACGATAGCAAGTATTCAGTAGGTATATCCTTTTTATGTGTATTTTGTTACAATGTCAAGTATTCATATCCTTTTATGTTTTTTTGTTTGTTACGATAGCAAGTATTCAGTAGACATGTTATTTTATGTTTTTGCTTGTTACGATAGCAAATATTCAGTAGGTATGCCCTTTTTGCATTGACAAAACTTTATACAGTAATTTTTATTTCACTTTTACTTTTCTCTTTTCTGTTTTTGTCTGTGACGATATACGGCGATAAAACGTATTCTATTATTGTTTTTAAACTTACTTTGGTATACATTCAACCCTTACTTTCTTTTTGCTCGTAACATCATTTTTATAATAAGTGCATATACCCCTTTCTATGAATTTTTGGAAGCAAAGCTACAAGTAGCCTCAGATAAAACAAGTACACCATTTTGTGTTTAGTCTTGTAACGACAGTAAATAAAGCAAGCACACTAACTTGTTGGTGAAGTTAACAGTACAGCATTTTCTCTTCTTTATTATATTCGTACTCCGTTTTCTGTTTTTTTCTTGTAACTATAGATCACAGTACACCCTGTAAAGTTTTCGTTGCTTGTCTAAATTTCATGAAGAGTGTAAGGTGGGTATGGACATGAACACAGGTAAATTATGGATATGAGTAGGTACTATATACATTACCTACTGTGTTTATCATACACACCAGCAGAACTGGACAAACCTGAAGTCAATACACAGATACATGATGTGTACATACACGTGTTAATACATAGATATGCAGGATGTTGGGATATCGAGTCACCCATACTTATAGCCCTGTCATGTTTTCAATACTTTTTTTCCTCTTTTTCTACACTCGCCGTACAAAAAAGTAAAATATTAATAGCAAACTTTCTTTTAAATGATTTAGAATTTATGAACATAATTGATTTGATATTTTTCTGCCTAGTGTGTAGTGGTAAGCGCATTTGTCTTCCACGTTTAAAGGCCTGGGGTCGATCTCTAACAAAATTAGGTACATATTTTTTAAATTTAGCTTGATTTTGGTTCTATTTAAACACTGAATAATCCGACACAGTTGCTCTATACATGAACGTAAAGGAAGCAAATGTAAGATAATGAAACGAGGAAAATAATCTATGTAAATACTTTTGTTAATAAAATTCAGATCAATTTTAAAAATGCCCGCATTCACCAGAAAAAACTATCCCTGTTTGTTAAAATAACGCTTTTGGTGTGAAATAAAACAGTTTTTTTATTTAAATAGATAGATATAAAATGCATTAAGTTGTTGCCGATAAACTACCCTACCCCTTTTTATTTTAAAAATACGATACTCAACCCTTTTGATAAAAAAATTTTAATAGATAAACACCATTGCTTAAGGAAATTGGGTTTTTTGGGTAAAAAAGGTTTTAATTGTTTTTTTTTAAAGTGATACCTATTTCTTTATTTTATTGAAAAGGTATTATGGAGATTATAAACTACCCTTTCAGGAAAACGGCCAAAAATTTTAAAAATGATAAAATTTTATAAATTTAACTACAACAAATTTTTTTAGTAAACTTAATAGGGTTTTTAGTTTTAAAAAAATAATAAAAAAAAAAATTTTTTTATTTCAAATTTTAAAAATTTTAGGCAAAAATAAAATTAAATTTTCAAAAATAACAATTTGCCTTTTTTAAAAGAATACAAAAGCCCCGGACGCCCCCCCAAAAGGGGGGGTTTTTAAATTGCAAAATTTAAAATTTTGGGGGTTTTCCGGGAAAACGCGCGAAGGCCCAAAACCTGT
>JAGVSP010003296.1:0-23225 GCA_022494985.1 Micrasema minimum | reverse complement strand
TTACACTCTGCTCTTATTTCGTCATTTGTACGCTATATGTATATTTTTTAAAATTTATATTTAGACGTATATTCTTTTTTTTTTTCAAGTGATATTTTCTTTAATGTATTTTTCTTTTCTTTTTAAAAAAAATTGCTTCACAGTGATTTATAAATATGGATATTAATAAATTTTTAAAAAAAAGTGTAAGTGCATTAAACGAGACATTGGACTTTTATCGCACTTTGGGAGATTTGAAATATTAAATATTGAAGTATTTATTTTTCATAAATATTCTAACTGTCTAAAACTGTAACTGTATAGTAACCGTACTTTTTGACTGGTCTAAAAGTACGGTTACTATAGTAGTAAGTACCTAATAAGTACAGGATGTGGTATTCAGTGGCTCGGAACCACCGTGGTATCGATGCGCCATCTATACGAGACGACAGAGAAGAATAATACCACCTACATCAGAATAAGACTATAGTCACCTTCAAACTTTGTGGTTTATTTTTTACACATATTATATTCCAATTTCTTTTGACTTTTTTTTAAATTTTTAATTTTTTTTTATTTGCGGGAAATATCCATTTTAAATACATAGATAAGCATAATAGGGATAACAAGCAGTAAAACATTTAATCAGTGAAGCTAAGACAGTTAGAATAAAATGTGGACACACTCAAGACAGGATCGGGTCTACTTCAGTGAATGTTTAAATCTCGAAGAAGTCCAGATCCCGTCTTGAGTTTACAATACGACACAAACGAGACAATGGGGCATGAAAACCATAGTTAGTTGACTAAGGAACAGCACGTCATTATTTTTCAACCTGGTATACAAAAAGTCACTTGAGTCAGTAAAGATAGTGCATCTATGATGCCATTTAGCAATTTAAATATGAAAATGGAATCAATGTTAGATCTACGTTTTTGAAGACTAGATATACTCAACATTGACTCCATATCTTCATAAAATATGTGTAATCATTTCTCCCCTTCACTTAATGTATATATGAACATCAGCACTGCAATCAGCAACGTATCTACATGTAGATATATTTACATTTCATTATAGCCCGTATAAATATGTCATAAACAGATAAATTTGTATTTAAAAAAATATATATTTATGATGTCAAAAAAATATATTTATGATGTAGGTACCTACCTATAGCTACCATTTATCGGAGGGAACAAATTAAATAAAAAAATTAAAACGAAAGAGATCTCGCTTTAAAATATTTTGATTCTACGCCAAGAATAAAAATCAAACATTTCTGCGCATCGATCACCAATATCATTTTCATGTAGATACAGGTCGGTATGACGTCATGATTTAATATGGATTTTTATCAATACTAGGTCGATAAACGCTCGTATTTGGCCTCTTCCCACCCTGTATATATTGGTGATTCCTGATTGGTCTCATTTATACAATTCATTTTGTGATAGCTGTATTTCCTTTTCTAGGTAAGTATTTTTTAACTCCCATAACGATACCTTAATGTGCAAATTGTGTAACTGAAATGGTGGAATTGCCCAATTTGCAGGGTTGCCAATACTAACGTGGCAGTTACCTATTTTTTTTAAATGGTGGTTTTTAGGGCATTTGTAATAATGTGAGACTCGTTCAATTTACCTTACCCGTGTATTGGAATACAGACAACAGAATGCTATCATAAATTCATTTAGTCAAAAAACGGAGTTACTTAATTTTTTTAAATTGATGATTATACATTTCATAGTGAAATTATTTTCGTGAGCCACGTTATAGCAAGTAAAGTATAATGACTAGCGAATCGGAAATATTATGACCACGGATTAGTAGGAGGTGTAACTGAAGTGGAATTAGCATACAATACTGCGCTGCTATTCACGATTCACTGGTTTAACACTTAAAACTCGGATTAATACATTTAAGAAAAGCTAATGCATGAAAAAGTAAAGTAAAAATTAAATCTTTAAATAATTTATTTTCTTTAAAAAAAAATACAAATCTTTTTCGGGGGTTAGGTGCATGCAACCTCCAATAACTGGAGTCGTGGAGATGCGGAGATGGACCTGGCTTGGGCATGTACTCCGGATTCCTCGGGAGGGCCTGAACCCGAGCTGCCTCTTCTTTACGCCTGCAGGATCCCGTCGTCCTGGCAGACCGTCGATGACCATCCTACGGCTGTATTCGGCGGATCTGATGAATGCGGGCATGACGTGGGAGGAGGCGAGAGAGCTGGCTGGTCTCCTGGAGGGATCTAGTGATGTCCACATGCTCCACATAGGAGCGAACGTGGCAAAAGAAGAAGAAGAAGGTGCATTGAGTGAACGCCGCCGCCGCTCGCCCGCACCCATGAATATAGTATAGGCCAAAATACGTTTTTTTCCTAGCCTTTTCATAATACTTTGACATTTGTACATCTATCGTACAATTTGTTACCACACATTGTTTAACAAAATGTTAATCTATATTTCTTTACTTTAATACGTTTACTTTATTGTATATCTTAATAGGGAAATATCGCGTAGGTATTACAAAAACCGATGAAAATATGTAAAATTTATTTAGAAATATTAATGCTAATGTTAAAATCAATATGGATGTTGTAAAACAATGTTTTCATTCTTAATTTTCGAAACGAAATTAGTCGTGGCCCCCATGACGTCATAATCTGGTGGGCTACATGAATAGTGACGTAAAAGGGGCGCGGCCAACGCGAACTAGTGTTTCCGCGGTAATTTGAAATTGGAAACTTCAAAATAATTTTGAACCTACTAAAAATAAGAAAAAAATTCCTTTTTACAGGAAAGTATTTTTTAAAAGAAATGTGATTTTTTCCTATTGTGTCTGATTTGAGAATCTCAGCTTGGCCATGAACCAGAACCAGCTTTACTGCGTTCTAAGTCTACAAACTAACCGTTGGACCATGAAATAAGATTACCATATTGTAAAATATATTTCACACGTCGCGTCTTCAGAAGTAATTAATTCACAGCACTATATCAGCTACAATGCAATTCGAATCAGAGTTCATCAGATAAATAAATGCATTTTGTTTGCATCTAATACTGAACAGAAATGTTAAACCCAATAAGACTAACGTACAGTGGTAGCGCATGGTCACTACATTGCATAAGGTCACGGGTTCGATTACCGTATTTATTTTTATTATTTATTTTTTTAAAAAAAAAGAAACATTTGAGTTCTTATGATATACTCAAATATTTCAGTTTTGGGACTGCTTTCAAATAGTCGGAAATAACTGTGACAGAAAGCAGGAAACAAGTTGTGCTGGAGTGGGATTCGAACCTAGAGATTCTAATCCAGAGTCCTCGAATCTACCACTAGACCACGACTGAAATGTTTATCTCCATAGGATTTTA
This sequence comes from Micrasema minimum, assembly GCA_022494985.1. Classification (NCBI taxonomy): domain Eukaryota; kingdom Metazoa; phylum Arthropoda; class Insecta; order Trichoptera; family Brachycentridae; genus Micrasema; species Micrasema minimum. The sequence continues at coordinate 19,866 of JAGVSP010003296.1, read as the reverse complement.
ATATTGATATTTCATGTGTTTTACTTGATCATGCCATGTCTTTCTCAGCCTTCCTCGACTTTTACATCCAGGCCCAGTCGCAACATATATTTTTTTAGCCGTTCTTTCATCATCCATTCGTTCTACACGACCGGACCATTGAAAAAGACCTTTCTTCATGCTGTCGATAATGCTTATCTCAGCCTTGCATTCTGCTCTAATTTCAACATTAGTGCACCTATCATAGATTTACCACACATTCTCCTGAGAGATCGCATTTCAACTGCATTCAATCTACTTTCATCCTTCTTTTTCCAACTCCATACTTCGCTTCCACACATAAGGGTTGGTACCAGAACTCCATTATGAACTGCCAATTAAGCCACTTTTGATAATCACTTATTAGATACGACCGACTTTAAGGCACCATTAACTATGTTGGCATGTTAGAAGTCGGAATAATCGACGTGCGTGCATGGGAAGATGCATGAATGTGGAGGAAGCAAGAGGAGTATGCCAGAACATAGTGGCCTGGCGTTTAATCCTTTCTGCCTACTCCTTCGGGGAAATGGCGTGATGGTTAGATAGTTAGTTAGTTTTTTTTATTTCATGTGTGAAGAAGAAGAAGAATAAGAAGAGTAAGACTGATCCACTTACCTTCATGTACCTAATAAAATGATCAAGATACACTGCACTTGGTGCACTAATGCAGTGCCCTATGCACTATTGGGTGCGGATAAATTAAAGAAGTAGGTGGTGTAATTCGTAACCCAGCCGATAATATATCATAAGCCTAGGTAATCCAGATTTAAGATTTCAATAATGAAATTTTCTTTTGTTTTCATTGCCTTTCCGGAAACGCTTTATTTCACAGTGATTGCTATTTAGCGATTAAAAGATAAATTAACAGCAATGTTGATGATCGGAAACAAGTTGTGGTGTCTCTAACAATAGATGCCCAAGGAACAAGAGAACCCACGGCCCACGATTACAGATAACCAGTACAATTTATTTCCAGATCTTCACTAAATATATCAAGTTCTGAGTGTGTAAAATTTATGCTAATTAAGTTTTTCAACTGTTTCTCAAATGTTTTTATGAGATTACTGCTACTCTCCCTTATCCGCACCCAATGGTGCATTAGTAAGTGAATCTTGATCATTTGGACTGGTACTGAAGAGTTAGGCTGATCGCCTTACCATCATTTAATAAAATGATCAAGTTACACTTGTCAATTGGTGTATCAATGCAGTGCCCTATGCACTATGCAAATAACGGAAGGAATTAGTATTTGGGAAGGTGTTTTTTGCATCTTTTTCAGAATTCTTGAATTTCCCGTGGCTGCGTCCCGTTGAGGTTTTTTCTTGTATTTCTATTATGTTTACAAAATATTTATAGTAGAGTTTAATTATCTTTACTTGGTTCATTGTTTCACCTTGCGCTTATACTTACGTTATATCGAATGCTCATATCATATCTTTTATGCTTATGTTTTACGGAACACAGAGGTGAGGCAACGGATACAGCAACCCTTGGTATCTACTGTCATCCGGCGAAGGCGTTTCGGCTGGCTAGGCCATATACTACGTATGCCTCCCGAGAGCCTTAACCATGCTTGCCTATTTTACAAGGCCTCAGGTTCTCGGCGTCCTGGTCATCCACTGTTGACAATTCAAGACGTGGACTTGCCTTGGGAGGATGTACGGGAGCTGGCGGCCGATCGCTTGGCCTAGAGGCAGTTTGTGGATTCCATATGCTCCACATAGGGAGCGAATTTAGCATGACGATTTACGTTATGACTTTATCTCTTTAGTCTACGGTTTGTGCATAATATGTTTATTGGTATTGATATTAATATTTTTTTTTAGTAAAAGCTCCCTGGGCGTGTATAAATTCATTAAATAAATAAATTTTGAAATACAGATACTAACAGTTGAAAAGTCTTTGATTTCCGCAACAGAATATTTTAATGTATTGTAATGTTAAGTGCAAGAAAAGATTACTGAGACAATCAGAAATAAAGGAAGAAAGATCGCTTATCTTATTTCCATTCTGAGGGCAAGGTAACCACATTGGTTTTCAAACATGAATCTGCTTTCGAACCAGTCAATCTAATCAAAGTTTCTTATGCAGTTTCTTGTTCAGAATACTGTCCAATCTTTCAAAATACAGATATTATTGATATCCCAACAGAGACAGAGAAACTCTGGAAACGAATGTGGGTTGTCTAGGCGTTTACACGGCTTATGACCTGTCATTGGCTGGGTTAAGTAGCCACTTGATGCACTACAACATTCCCCATTCCGCCTATCATCTCTGACAACCATATATGACAATTTTTTTAAAACTACTATATATATCGAAAAACCAACTCAAATGTGGATACTTCTGTACAAACTCAATATATATCAGTTCCAAAATTTGTCATATATATGGTTGTCAGATGATGGGCGGAATGGGGAATGTTGTAGTACATCAAGTGGCCACTTAACCCAGCCAATGACAGGTCATAAGCCCTGTAAATGCCTAGATATCCCACATTCGTTTCCAGAGTTTCTGTGTCTCAGGATATCAATAATATCTGATATCAGCCCAGCATCACACTTCCTTTTTTACGAAATCATTCACTGTCCAGGCCGCAGGACTATGGAACGATTTACCACGGGATGTAAAAGATGCGCCCTCCGTATTTATTTTTAAGAAACGTCTGAAGCATAACTACCTCTCCTCAAACCTCTAAAAACATCCTTATATTCATCCTCTTTCCTATCCCTTTCCTTCCTTCCTCTTTTCCATTTCCCCAGTCATATTTTATTAAGTAAATTGTAAGTAATGCTATGCAATTTTAAAGCTTTGTCTTTCCACCAATACTCGGTACAATAAAAATTATCACTAAATAACTGAGGGTTGGTTGGAAGATATTGCTTAAAAGCAATAAGCCCGCCCTTGTACTTTTGCTATGTAATTGTACATGAAGTTTTAAATAAATAAATAAAACGTACATATTCAAATTAAATTAAAATAATCGCACATGCGCATATCCGACACCTATCGTCACGGTGACGTAACTCCTTTATCCATTAAAAATCAAAGTGTCTGTCATTTGATACTATTCGTTGCCACTTGTCTTGTTACCGTGGTTCTTTGTCTCCTTGTTTCCGCTGCCTCAAAACAGCTACATACTAGCTGTGAGACAATACAAGTATAAGGTATCTTCTGCGCTTCATGCTTCCCTGGTCGACTAAAGAAATAATCTGGTATCAGAAGAATAGTGATTGAATGAACAGGTTACTTAAAGAAATATGACCATATTTCTCCCTCTCGCACTGATCTCAAGTGGCTTCGTTTTAATCATCGCGTTGAATTCCAATCACTCTCACTACTCTATAATATACTTCTGCAGTGCAGAAGGGTTGTGTTAAATTTACCCTACACCTCAGGGCACCCGCTAAGTTTTTTACTTTAGTTGATACTAGTTAAGTGCTAAAATTTCAATGTCCTAGGTGGAATACAAGGCTATGCTCAACGTCTCCAAGGTTTTAAAATTTTTGTAATTTTCCCATATAAAAAAAAAAGAAGATTTTTTTGTGAAAGAAAAATGTGATACAGAGTTGAAAAAATTAGAACTATCAATGGTTGTTAGTGGAGAGTGCTTTTATTCAAGTGATTATTTTGGACTTTTTGTGAAAATATGGCTTTGTCATCTACTACAACAACACGTCAAGCGGACTCTATATTCTTGATAGGTGTCAAAGATTTAGAACCAATATCTAGATTTAATTAGTTACCATTCGACATCAATATTATACTATGAAATAAACTAATTTACTACTTCCCAGGTAGTTGTACTTAATTTAGAACAACCCTCGAAATGACAGATTTTTTATTAATATTACATACCTTTGAGCACTGTCTTCCAATTAGAATATTAGCTTCAAACTTAACCTGAATACTTGTTTTACCACTGATAAAAAAAATGTGGGTGCCCAGACATGTAAACTAGTTTTAATTTTTTTTATTTATAATATGGGCCACACTATTCTGCACCCAAATATCTGATCGAAAAACTAGCTTACCTTTCTGACCACGGTCTTTCGCTGTAAATAAATATGTTTTCAAGTTGACCCCCTACGGGAAACGAGCCCGCGACCTCATGTACGGTAGCCAAATGCGCTACCACTTACGACACATTGAAAAGAAGAACCATTGAATAGTAAAACAACCAGTTTCATTGTGCGATATTGTCTTTAGAACTACATATAATAATATGTAATAGAAGATGGTTCGTATTTGATTCTTGGTGCGTGCAATACGGAATATCCCATTATGCCTTCACTTTACCTTACAATACTTGTATCGCATTACCGATACAATACTGGTGTAATACGCAATATACGCGTTGAATGGATAAGCAAGGTGCGGAACGATTGAAAAATGTAAAGCTACTCGAACTTGTTCACCATGGTTTATCATCAACTACCTAACTTAGATGTACTCTACGATAAAGAATATCTAAAAATCTGTGGATGTATCTTGTACTTAAGGGGAACGATGCCTCTGAACTTCTCCATACAATCGTATTCCCCGATTTTCTCCCTCCAATTATGCACTAAAGCAGTGTTTTCTTCACACAATTTAAATACAGACAAGTATTGTGTTTGTATCGTGTATTAAAATCAAATCTTTTTGTCTTATTTTACTGTTTCGCTTAATTTTATTAACGTCTCAGGATCGTAAATCGTAAGGTACTAAAAATGCAATTTCATTTCGGAAAATTACACTTTTCTTTAATTTTTCTTCGAACTTTTCGGAAAAAAGAGGAAAATTTGTACTCGTAATAATATTTTCCCAGTGAAATCGTAAATAATCATAGCTGCAGTAACCCATTAGAGACAATTGCTAAAGTTTCAGCAAGATTCGTAGTCAGTGTATTTTTTTTTCCGGGAAATTTTTGTTAAAAGATGAATACAACTGTATTCAAGGTGGTTAAATTTTTTTATTTTTATTTGATATTGTTTTTTTTTTTTTAATTTATTTTATTTTAATTTGACATCTCAACAGAGACGAGAAATTTGGAAAGGGAATATGGATATTTAGGCGTTTACAGGACTTATGACCTGTCATTGGCTGCAGATCTGGATATATCAAATACTAGTAGAAATGGGGAATGTTGTAATAAATCAAGTGGCCACTTAACCCAGCCAATGACAGGTAATTAGCCTTGTAAACGCCTAGATATCCATATTCCTTTCCAAATTTCTCGTCTCTGTTGAGATGTCAAATTGGAATTATTAGCCCGTAATGGGTGAAATACAGTTTTTGTCTACAAGTATTTGGACGCACTCAAAATGTTGTTTATTTTATTTTATTTCATTTATATTTATTTTTATTTTATTTTATTTTTAATGATTTTATTTTATTTTTTAACGTAACGTGAAAATGAGCACAGTTATTAACAATATTATAAGCCACATTCTATAAGTTAACAGATATTTTATGTAAATTTATTAACAGTTTACATAACATAATGAATGATTAGTCTATAAAAGTAGTAAGTATATTAAAGCAAATATTTATAATTACGCAACAATTTACTAATTAATATGTTTATAAACAACATTTCCAGTGTGTCTAAATACTTGTAGACAACTATCACCCATGACTGGCTTGCATTCAATGACAATTGATATCTCGACAGAGAGAAATTTGGAAGGTAACATGGATATCTAGGCGTTTACAGGGCTAATGTATGAAAACGAAGCATGCAGTTGAAAAAAAAAAGACGAAAGTTGAGTGACTGCTGTTGAAATGCGATTTCTCAGATGAATATGTGGTAAAACTATGTACGGCAGGTGAACGTATGTCGAAATTAGAGCAGAGTGCAAAGCTGAGAAGCATTATCGACAAAATGAAGAAAGGTCTTTTACGATGGTTTGGTCATGTGGAGCGTATGAATGATGAAAGAACGGCTAAAAAGATTGAAGAAGATGCGAGCGTGTGTCTGGTGTACAAGTCGAGGAAGGCCGCGAAAGACTTGGCGTGATCAAGTACAACAAACACTTGAAAGCGGTCATGTGAAGAATCGGAATGTCGGATGTGTGGTATGGCGTTCTATCCGCTCTGCCTACCCCTTCGGAGAAATGGCATGATGGTTAGTTAGCACAGGGTTTAACTCAGCCAAAAACAGGTCGATTTACTTAAAGGGAATAAATTAATATTTATAAGTTACAAATTATAGCGTCCTCAGTGACGTAATGGTTACGCTGGACTTACATTTCGGGTTTGTTCCCGGTGAGAACAAAATTATATTTATATTTTTTTTAATGTTCTCTTAAACTTTTTTTTCATTAATTGTTCAGTTTTTTTTTCCATCATTTAATTTTTAAAAATGCCTAATTTTTCCAGGGCCGGCGTCAGAATTTTCCATCGCCCATTTTTCACAATACAACAATAATAATAACAATGTTGACATTTGCCATGTTTCACTCACGATATGCTAATAGGGCCTATTATAACATAACGACATACCATGTTTATGGATAGGGAAAGCTACCCGCTATAGCGAACCCGTATAATGTATGCAAGTCGCCTTATTTCGTAATACTTTTGATATATGCATATAATATGGTCCCATTTATCTCTGGTGACCATTTCCTCTACGCTCTCACCTCCACGTTTATTTGAGCATTCATATTTGGAACGACCAGAGGCGTGCGAAATAACGAAAATAAAATTTTATAAATTATTTATGATTTTGGCATAATATACTTTTTTTATCACTGGACATAAGTAACAACCATAACTAACCGGACAAAATATTCAAACTTGAACAAAATTACGTTTTATTAACATATTTTAGTGTAATATATATCTTAAAAAAATGATTAAAATATGAATAAAAAATTCACGCGTGTAATACCGTCCAGTTTTGTGAACTGGCTAACACCCTACGTGACCTGCACCAATTTCAGATATCAAATTCGAATTTTGAATGTCCGCACAAGGCAAGGCGTTCGGTGACCAGAGGCGGACCCCCCACTCCTCCCCGCCCACCGCCACCCCACCACCGCTAGCATTTCAAACAGAAGCCAGTATTACATAGTCGCTTTTTATTAATACTTTTTTTTTATTAATTATTAAAAAATGCCCGGATCAAAAAATTTTTTTAAGATTTTTTTCTCAGAATTTTAGAAATGAACAATCACCCTCCGGAGTTCCGCGGTCTCATCGTGGGACACGGTGTATATATAAAATATATTTAAATATTTGATACAGCATCGCGACTTAACTAAATAACTGTCAATTTTTATAGAAAATTTTTTTGTGTAAAAACGAAAGCATGCTAGATGAAAATATAATTTAAACGAATTTTTTCAAATTATGCACTATGAATAATTCATTGAAGTATTTCATCAAATTCCCTTATACTGTCAATTTAAAAATAAAGTCGTAATTTCTTTTAAATACAGTAAAACATATTATTATTTATAATTTTTTTTTAATCTTCATGTACAATTACAAAGTGTACAAGGACTCTATTAGATATTTGTTAAGTATTCATTGGTACGAACGTTTAGAATTTTCAATCCAACCAAACCCCGAGAGTTCCCACCGGACCTACCTTGGACTGGAAAAAGTGTAAGACTGATTGTCTTACTTTCAAAGAATATAAAAAACCCCTTCACTTGTAAATGAATTGATTAAAGAATGAATTAATGAAAATCATGTTACGATAGGATAAAAATATTAGCAATTTAATGTTTGTCACTTTCCGTACGTCCATGGTGGCTTTAGAAATAGATCCATGGAATGCGTGATACATCAGAAAGTCAAAATTCTACCCGCACGTACCCGGCATACATCTTCCAATACAGGGGTTATTTATCGCTGCTCAGGAGGGGGTGGAATGGAGACGATTTGTCAGTGACAGGGTGTCCTACCCTTGATATCAGGGTACCTTGTATAGCGCCATATTACGCGATGTGTTCATCTCGAGGACTAATGTCGCGGTATTACGAGCATTGTGTTAATGTCGTACCGACTCCTGGTATTTTAAGTTCAATGCTTGGTGTAAGCTGGTGTTGTATGGGGAATGTTAGGAGTATTAATTTGCGCTGGACAGGGCTTGAAGGGTTGAATTTATTTCAATATTGGGATGTTTTAATACAAATTAACCTTAAAGATTCAATACATCTTTAACAAAGGACTTTTGTTTTATTTTTATAATTTTTTTATTTTTATTTGTTTATGGACAGCCAACAGACATACACTTATTTTAAATGTATACAACACTAATTTCTAACAATAAAGTCCACTTATATTTATTTACTAATTATTGTTGCAAAGTACCCATCCTGTACACAGTTGCTTATTTGTAATATGTAACGCATAAATAAAATGTTTTAAGAGAACATAACTGAAAAATAAAAGTAACATTTTTTTGGAAATTAAAATCTAGAAAAATAAAAAACTAAAATATAAACATCATCACATACCTTATTAAATTGACTAAATTACATATTTTTAAAACAAAATAATTGCAGCATCTTTCTTCAACCTATCCAATTTAATATTATTGAAATCTATATAATTTAACGTATTGTTATACGTGTTGCAGGATCTGTTAATAAATGAATTTCGACCAGAATCGGTATTACATGTTGTATCAATAGAGATAAAGAAGCTATCGAAGCTCCAAAATTTACATTGTTCATTTCTCAATCGTTTACAGGGTTTATGACCTGTCATTGACTGGAATGGCAACATGACGTATTGAAATAGATAAATATCGACATAAATAAATTTAAAAAACTTTTAACTGTCTGTAAAGTCGGTTTACGGACGAGAATTTTACGTGATAAGAAAACATTGATGAAAAACAGCATACTTTTATGAATTGAATTGAATTATGTTAACCGAATTATCATTATTTTGTATATTACAAAGCTGGGAGTTAATTGAAAATTACAGTTTTTTCCATAAATTATCATTTTTTTGCACTCGTTAATTCAAATATTTGTTTACTTAAATTATACAAATTAATTACAAGTAACAATGTGCTATTAACAATTTATTTACTTGGTACACAATGAAAGCTTGTGTGCTGCTGCTGCTGTCTCCATTTTACTCGGACGCATCGGCCGATGGAGTGGAAGAGAGATAGATGCGTCACAAACCGAACGCTTAGGCCGATCGTGCCTCTCTATCGCTTGTTCCGCGCTCTCGCTTGCACACTCGGCTCAGGCGGAACGTGACAATGAGTCATGCTTTTTCGTGTGTGCAGCCGGTGTTCATCGATTTATTAGACGTTATCACGTCAGTAAAAATATGTTTATATTCTGATAATAGACCATGCGTTTATCATTCTATGAATAAATACCACTGTATTTTAATCAATATTTTCATTCACCAACAGCCGCCTCAATCTTTCAACATTTTTTTTGTTTCGTTTTAAAATGGTTTATATCACTTTATACCTACAACATTTTTTAGGTTTACCATACACTCTGAAAGTTTTATTATATCTAAATAACGATATATTTCAAACGATAATAATTAACAATGTAATTCGCTTGACATTCTCGTCATCAATAACCCAAATTCGTAATAAGATACAACCCCCGATTCGTCTTTAGGCACCCGAATCTGAGGGTTGACATATCTGTCAGACCTAGCGCCGGGGGAGGGAGAGGCTATGTTATTATTGGCTGATACGGAAAAGGGTGAAATGGCCGGATGTGACGTCATTTGGCGCGGGGCATTGGACACTGGTCAACGGAAGTACTGGCGAATTAAGGGCTGCGAAATTTAGAGTAGGAATTATTGTACAAATTTTAATTTATTTAATACTGCTACTACTACTACTTTCCCTTATCCGCACCTTATTTTAATACATAAGCCGAGACAGTGCAGTGGTAGGGGCAATGAAAGTATTTGTTCGGGAACATCACGTTAATTCATCCGAATTTTTATCACACTGGCAATCCTTAAAGCGTGGTTTAGCTTGTTGAAAAAATTGGTAGATTTGTGTTGGACTGAAAAAAGTCTCAATAGTCTTTAAAAATAGTCCAGGGAAATGGTGGAGCTTTCATTATCCGCACCTAAGGGTGTTATTATTAACAACCGATTGATTGGTTTCATTTTAATAGATGAAGGCCGATTGACGAAAAAGGGTCGAGGAATGTCTATTGATCGTCCCTCTATCGATGATGGTCGCTTAGTTGTAATAAAAACTGTCGATCGACGTCAAGCAATCTCACTTTTCTTTCGATCGATATGATCAATTGATGTCGGTCGGGCGTATGTAATAACACCCTTATGGCGCATAGGGCACTGCATTTGTATTCCAAGTGCAGTGAATCTTGATCGTTAGTAACATAAAGATAAGATGATCAGTCGTACGCTTCAGCTTCCAAGATATAATATATAAAATATTAATACGAGTACCAAAAACACAAAGAAATGAAAATTCCGGAAATTGAGCGAGGTCTAGTATAGAAAATTTAATACCAATTGGTATCTTATCAGAGATGTGAATTTTTTATGGAAATACTTAACTGTACTAAATGAAAATCAGCCATATTTTAGGAAATACAAAAATGCGATTATGATTATAGTACTGTACAATTAAAAATGGATTTTTTTCATTTTTTAGTATCTCGGATATCTCGGCATAGGAAAGCGATAGAAACGCGTGTTGTGGTTGGTGTAAGCTATAACAGGGTTCATTTTCAGTTCATTTTCGACAAATTAGTACAGTCGTATTCATAGTAAGATCATTTCAGCCCGTTGAGATCCACTGCTGGACATAGGCCTCCCCCTGCCGTCTCCGTTCCTCCCGATCCTGCCCCCCCCCATCCACTGTCTTCCAGTAGACTTCCTGATGTCGTCCACCCATCCACACACCAGAACGCGTTTCGTCCATCTGTCGTCCGTCATTCTGGCTATGTGACCGGCCCATTTCGACATCAACCAAGCAATTCGCTGCACCACGTCGGAGACCTTTGTCTGGCGTCGGATCCAATCGTTCCTTTTTCGGTCTCTTAATGTTATTCCAAGCATAACTCTCTCGGTAAGATATGTACTGTTAACTTATCCTTGCATTATTTAAATTGTGTTGCTATTTTAAGTCCGAATTAAAAAAAATATATATATATAAGTCTTCAACCCTCGATTGTCCTTGCAAAGTGACATCTACCTCGTCCTTTGACCGTCTTACAATTCATCTCTCCCGTGTCATTCCGTTCAAATAATCCAATTGCAGGAAGGCGAGACGGAATCATTCAAAATAGGGAGTGAGAAAATTTTTACATATTTTTGAGACTAACTCTCTCTCGTACGCAGAACCCTTATATAATATAAAATATATACCTACTCCCGGTCTTGGGATAATAAATCCAGATTTGATGTACATGTATTTGAACCACTGACCCAAAATGTTGAAGAAAAAAAAAAGAGTTTCTGCCCTAATATCACTCAAGTGCGAAATGATCCTTGGTTTTACCAAAGATATCTTTTTATTGCAAACGCTTTAAAACACTTAACACCTTTAATGCCCTATTTTCTTTTCACAATCCATTTAACATTTTAATGCTCAATTCGAATTTAAGACGTTCCATTCCAAACTTAAACAGTATTCGATTTTCGAATAAAGCGAATCCAACTCACCTTTCAAATTTTCCAATCGCTTTGAGTCATTCTTCTTGCGTTCTTATACACCAATTAAGTATCTAGACTAAGTGTCGTTTCGTGTTCACACTTCAACCCCCTCCCACCCATGTTGGGTTTTCCCCTCATTGAGACATCTCAGGGATGTTTCCAATACGCCTCCCTTCGGCGCGCAAAGGGTTGAGACGTTCAAAAAGGGATATGAGTTTTTCTAAAAATTTTAATTTATCTTAAAGTTGAACTTAAATGTTGATGTTGCCAAAATGAAATTTCGCGGTTCTCTGAATAATACCCACAAAAAAATTATCCCAAATATACTAAATTATTATAATAGTAGGTACTTATTCCTGTTTGGTATACCTACCAGGTAGTCAGATTATTGTAAAAATGGGATAATGTCTGAAGTGTTTTTTAAAAAAAAGGAGTATTTGCAACTTCATATGCATATTTGCATTTGTTGCTAAGAAAGACGAAAGTAGATCAGTCTACTGCTGTTGCGCGATTTTTCAGCCGAATGTGTGTTAAGGCCATGCATGATAGGTGTGCAGATGTCGAAATTATTAGACTTTGTTCTTTTTTATAGAGTAGCAGAGCTGAGATAAGTATTTATCGACAAAAGATTAAGAAAGGACTCTTACGATGGTATCGAGTCATGTAAAGCGAATGATATGAATAGGAATGAACGGCTTAAATAATCTATCATGCGAGTGTGTCTGGATGAGAGACGTCGAGGAAGGCTGATAAAGGATGGCATGATCAAGTACAAACACAGTGCTTTAAACTGTGGTCCAGTGATAAGTCGGAATATTCGGCGTGCGTGCACGAGAAGATGGTATGAACGACGAAGTGAAAGCAAGAGAAATATGCCAGGACGCGGTGTGGCGTTGGCGTTCTATCCTCTCTGTCTACCGCTTCGGAAAATGGCATGGTGGTTAGTTAGTTATTTGTATAATTTTATAGGGTGGTACAATTTGGTCGCTATCTAATCCCTTACAAATCGACGTTAAAGATTGCTTGTCCCCCCCTCCCTCCGATTCCTCTCAACCCCCGCCCATTACACCCCCTCCTCAAGGGATTGTGTGATTTATTGACTTATATTAATGATTCCTTAGCACTTTCTAAAATCTACAATAAATTCCCATTGTTACCCGTTAAATTTGATTGATTGTTCGCTTTCTAATGATTATCTGAAAGACACTTTGTTTTCTTAGGTTTTGTTTAAAAAATACAGAAGGAATATGAATGAGGATTTGACACATTGAATGGATATTTTTTTATTTATTATTCCTTTCAGTCAGATTCACTGTGCTTGGTGTATCATTAGGTACGGATAAGGGAGTGTAGTAGTAGCAATTATCTTTTTTTGGATGTATCTCATTCATTCAGTCATCAAAAAATCTTTCGGATGATTGGAAGTAAGCAAACCACTTGCTGAATACGGCTTCCTGCACAAAAAATTTATATTTTTTTAATGTTTGTATAATATCTCCTGAAGGAGATGGTCGATGGACGTCTATGTCTCATTTTTATGGCTTTCTTTTTAATAATTCTGAAAATTTAATAGTTCACCTGTAATGTAAGTTTATAGGCATATAACTTTAAGTGAATAAATCAATTTCTATATATAAAAACGAAAACCATTTCCTTCTCTCCTATATATATATTAAATTGCTACTACTACTCTCCCTTATCCTCGCCCAGTGGTGCCATAGGGTTACTGCATAGGTACACCAAGTAATGCAGTGTATCTTGATCATTATATTACATTACGGTAAATGGTGATCAGTGCTCAGTCATACGCTTCAGTACCAGTCCAAGATATCACACATGGAAATATTAATATAAAAAATACATGTTAATAAATATATCATGCTCAACCCCTACGGGAATCGAACCCGCGACATATATTATTATTACAACTAAATTCCGTTGTTATCCTCGAGTAATTTTTTTAAACTTTTTATTTTTTTTTTATAAAAAATAAGATTTTTTCTATTAATCAAAAGCTCCAAAGCCAACCTTATTAAACCGGAAACCGTAGATCAATCAATCGCTCCAGTCTTGCTTGACTTCCGGTAAGATTCAGTAAGCGGGCTAAATGAAGAATTAATAATTTAGGCGCCGGGTGTCGGCTGATGAATTTCCTATGATTTACCCCCGGCTTAGGATATTGGGAATCCTGAGGGATGAAATAGACGTACCGTGATATAAATATTGAAAAAAAATAAATATCTTACTTAGCAATCGTTCGGACAGTGGTTGCATCGTCGTCGCTGAGTCCAGAGATCGTCGGTTCGAATACTCCGCCACGAAAGGTCATTATCTATTATTTATTTTAACCATTTGACAGGCCAGAAGGCCCTGTTACAGAGATTATTGCATTGATATTAGGACAAGCAGACCTTGTCACCACCAAGCCCACGATCGCCTCATTCCCACGTCCAGGCCCGTAGCTCCGCCGATAGGTCATTCGACGGTCTGCCAGGACGGCGGTATCCTCTTTTCTCTTTACTTAACCCTCTCCTGCGTTTAAATATCCAGATTTCCCAACAACATACACCACACTCCACACACATACAACAACACCCTTACACATGACATAACATAACCACTGTTTGCTCACTTCACGTCTTTAGAAATTTGTCTTGTACGTTGTGTTGCCACGTAATTGGTGTTATGTTCTATACGTTACCTATATTTGAAAATTCTTTGATAAATTTGTACCAAACATAGCACTGTGTGTAATATCATTTAAATATAAATAAATAAAAATAAATAAATATAATTACAGACACACCCAGGCATGAGTATAAATCACGTTTTGATTTTTGTGTTCTCTCCGGGAATCGAATCCGGAACCGCCGAATCATGAATCCAGAGTTTAACCATTACTTTACGGAGGCTGCTAATGATTCCTATTTTCAAGCACAAGTTGCTTAGGTTGCATTAAAAGAAGTACATTTTCATTTAGAAATCAAAATATGTGAAAATATCATAATATTGCATAGATTTTTTAATGATTATTTTTTACTTATTTTCTTCTTCTTTTTCGTACCTCTCAATGCTGATAGGGCAGGAATAGGCTACACCTCTTTCCCTTATCCATACCCATTGGTGCATAGGGTACTGCATTAGTACACCAAGTGCAGTGTATCTAGATCATCTTATTAACATGCGCCAGTCCAAGGATATCATATTTATATGAAATTTATTAAATAATATTTCATATTGCTGCGTTAGAAATCGAACCCGCGACATCATGCGTGGTAGCCCGACGCGCTATCCACTGAACAATGAGGCTGATATAACTAAATTTATAAGTGTTTTTATTTACAGGACGTCATTAAATTTCTCACGAAAATTTCGCACTGGCTAACAAGTATACTAACAATTGGATATTTTCAACCACAAATCTAGTGCATTTTAGGGAACAGTGTCTGGATGCCATTTCTGGCGGTAATGAATCGACCTACTTACCTACACTGTGTTTCATTTTAAACTCATTTAAAAATGTCTATGTAAAAGCCCTGATGAGCGTAAAAAAACAATAAAATAAATGAAATAGGATTAATATGACATGGTTTGGCATTATTACTCTTGGTTTAGGTAGTTAAATTTTTTCTCCAAAAGAAATCGCCTACCTTTCAATCATTCCATCTTATGTCACCTGTTTTGTCAAACTAAATTCCGTTCGAATATTCGCTCAGCCTTAGCAATTGACCTCGCAACATCAGTTTCTCTGATAAAAGCTTCGTTTCTATCAGCCTCGTTATAGCCTCGTTGAAAACTAGGAATCCTTCTCCAGTTTCCAGTTTCGAATTGGGGATTCCTCGACCAATAGTGAGTAAAGTGTGCTGTTGCCCCTCGTTTGTGTCCCGCCCGCGCCAGTTCGGACGTGGTGTTCCAGGGTATTCCAGGATACTTCGCACTTCTGGTGGGTCCTTCATATTCTTATCACGCCGTTTGCGTCCGCTCTGGTATGTCCCTCTTCCATTTTCCGATCCTCGTTCGGACGAAATTACCATAGTAGTATCATAGTGGCGGATCCATGACTTTTTTACAGGACGAAAATATTATGTACATCCCTGATGTTATAAACAGGGGATGTAAATACCTATCGAGCGATGTATCTAACGTACATCGATATAATCTATGGAACTCTGTTCAGTAGAAAAATATCGCTTTATTATGCAAAGCTTATGAGAAAAATATTAATTTTCCCGTCTAACGACCGCCGTTGAACGGCGTTACTGCAGCTCGTTCTTATTAACGAATAACGGATCGCTATACTTGGCTTTTTTCCGCTTTAACGGCATTCAGGTTCGCTTTGATATCTCTGAAGCCAACCGAACGATAAATTTTCTTTTTTTTAAAGCGTATGTATGAAATAAATAAGAATTTCTCTGTTATTTCTCATCTGAAAAGAACTGGTTTCCTGAAATTGAACTAAAGAAAACGTTTTTTATAGCTATTATGTAAATCAAAACTAGTAAATATTTTTATTTACTCGTAGGTAGGTACATATTGTGATTTAAACACTATTGTTATTTATTTATTTTATTTTTTAACCCTTGTGTATGGAAACGAAGTATGGAGTTGGAAAAACAAGGATGAAATTAGATTTAATGCAGTTGAAATGCAATCTCTCAGGCGAATTTGTGGTAAAAACTATGTATGATAGGTGCACTTAATGTCGAAATTAGAGCAGAATGCAAGGCTGAGATAAGCATTATCGACCAAATTAAGAAAGGTCTTTTACGGTGGTTCGGTCATGTAGAGCGAATGGATGATGAAGGAACGGCTAAAAAAATGATGCGACGGTCCCTGGACGTAGAAGTCGAGGAAGGCCGAGAAAGACATGGCATGATCAAGTAAAACAAGTGCTTGCAAGTAGGCATGTAAGAAGTCGGAATAATCGACGTGCGTGCATGAGAAGATGTATGAATGTGGAGGTAACAAGAGAAGTATGCCAGGACAGAGTGGTGTGGCGTTCTATCCTCTCTGCCTACCCCTTCGATTTAGTTAGTTAGTTATTTAAAGACAATTTATTTACAGTAGTCATTATTGTGTAATAATATTTAATTAGATAACACGTATTTATTCCGCCTCGTAGCATTGTGGTAAGGCATTTAGCGCAACTGTCATGGTTCGATTCTTGTAGGGGGTCAGCATGAAATATCTGTTTACATATTAAAATTTTCTGTACGATACCATGGACTGGTACTGAACCATATGACAGATGATCTCACCTTCCTGTAATAAAACGATCAATATACACTGCACTTGGTGTACCAATGCAGTGCCCTATGCACCATTGGGTGCGAATAGGGAATGTAGTAGTTGTAGTGGTAGTATTTATTCACGAAGGCAGATCTTACTGCACTTTTTCATGTGAATATCGAATGTCGATGGAGTATTGTAGAGAAAGGCTCATTCTTCTGGAATTGTCGGCGTTCGCGTATCGAGAGCCTTCTAGGCGAGTCCGCGCTAATCCATTACGTTCGATATACAAAACGTAGTTCATTTTTTCAAAATAAATGCGTAGTTATGATTTTACTATACACAACTTTATTTTTTTTTAAGTGAGGGTGTTTGACGCAAAGTTGGAAAACCATCATCTTTCACTAAGACTCATAATCGCGTAAAACTGTTTTGCATAAGAATGCACGGCACGGGAATACATGGGACAAAAGACAATGCAAATCAATTCTAGGCGATTAAGACCCTTAGGAAAAAGCAAAGATTATCTAACATTAATTCCAATCACCTCAAGTTACAAACTCAAAATTAAATTTTAATCTTTTCTATTGAGAATAGTGCGTACAGTGCTAATACATACCTATGCAAGTAAGCATGCAAATATACTATCAATTTGATCAGAATTTCGTCATTTCGTAAACGACGAAATTGAAGATCCTTCTTCTCACAACAGTGTACAGTGTACATGCCTCTAGATCGGGGAGGATCAATTTGCAAGATTCTCCAAATATTCAATAACGGTTTTGTAATTTAATGATTTGTCACATTTTATCACATTGTATCCCTGACATGGCGAAACAGCTGTCACATAATTAAGCCATCATAACCAAAATATTCAACGTTGAAAAATTGGGGAATTTTCCCCCTACCAATAATAACTCTATTACAAAAAAAACGATTTTTTTTTCCAAACACCGAAAATTTTTAATTTGGTCCTTAAATTCATTTTTCCGTTTATTTGGAGATGATTTATTCCAAATCTGAAAATAAATTGAAACATCGTAAAAATGGCGGGAATTTTAGTAATCATTTTCTCATTAACACCATTAAGAATTGGAGGGGAAGGTATTGGAAATATTTTTTAATTCGAGGGGAAAATATCTTTTACCCCTCTGGAATAATTGTATCCCCCTTCGCTGTTATTAAATTAGTAATTTTCTTACTTTTTTTATTCACTTGCATACTTCACTAATACATCACATTGTCACTTAGCCAACAACACCTCGAAAGTCATTTTTGATTACAATAGGGTTCTTCCCGATAGCATGAATTTCCTTGAAAACGTTATAAATATTTAAAGTATATTTTTACAATCCCAACGATATAAAACACAATGATTAAAAAATTTGATTTCATTAATAAATTTATGCTTTAAAAAACACGAAAATAGCTAATGATATTTAACGCCCGGTATTGGCTTAATGACGTCATACCCCATCTAAACGTGAAAGGAGTGAAATTCAATTCCGTAGTGAGCGCCTACTATTGCTGTGACGTCACACCGCATGCGCGCAAATGGAAGATTTTGTGAGCGATTTGAAAAAGTGTTATTTCAAACCGCGCTAGATATATTCATATGACATCGTAAAAAAAATTAAAAAATCCTTCATATGTAATTTTTCAATCATTTTTTTGAAATAAAAAATGGGGGAAGAACCCAATTGACATCTCAACAGAAAGACGAGAAGTTTGAAAGGGAATATGGATATCTAAGCGTTTACAGGGCTGATGACCTGTCATTGCGCATGCCAAAGTGCGGCAATATTTTGAACCCAAATAACAAATAAACAATCCACGACCCGGTCCAAATAAGATATAAACCATCGATATTATGAATTTTATCACATCCCAGATTTAATTTCAATCGTAGGCCTTAAAAAGCACTCTATTTCAAGTCACACGTGTGTACGAATTACAAAATCGAATTTAAAACCTTCCAAAGTGAATTTTTTATTAAGGGTCCATATGAAGTAAGACTCACCAAAAATTACAAAAACTTTAGAAAGCTTTCACTAACTATTGACGATGTGAGTGCTTTTATCTTAAAATACAAGTTTCTTAGTAGTTTTTAGGACTTTTTTGTGTTTTTACGACTTTTTAACAAAATCGCCAAGGACTGAAAATGTGGTTTAAAAATTACAATTATTGATATCTGAACAGCGCGATGACAAGAAATTTGGACGGGATTATGGGAAGCTAGGCGTACAACAGGGCTTATAACCTGCCATTGGCTGGGTTAAGCGGCCACTTAATCTATTTCCCAGTCAACGAAAGCCACGTGAGAAAAAAATAAGAAGATGAAGTGTGTTAATGTGTCCGCCTCGTAGCATAGTGGTTGCGCATTTGGATACCGTGCATGAAGTCGCTGGTGCGATTTCAGTAGGGAGTCAGCGTTAAATATTTATTTACTTGTGGTTGCCAAATTATTATTTCATGTTTGATAATGTGATGTGGTAAAATTCAAGAGGAACTTGAAATCTTTTTATAACCTCTGATCGAATTTATTAATGCAAACTACTGAAAGCCTTTTTTAAACTGTAAATTGTGTACGAGAATAATAATGCTGTGTAATTCCTGTAATTGATTTGCAATATAACCATGTATGTAATTATTATGATAAAATGTAAAATGTAAGATATTGTCACATTGTAGAGTTACCTGTAAATAAATAAATAAACTAATAAAGATACCTTGCTTGGACTGGTTCTGACGCGTAAGACTGATCATCTTACTTAATGTAAAAACACGATTAAGATACACTGGCACTTGGTGTACCATTGCCCTATGCACCATCGGGTGCGGATAAGGGAAAGTAGTTGTATTATTATTGAAGTATTTGAAAGCTTCTAAGCAAAATCTAAGGGAATTTACATTAAAAAACCCGTTAAAACGTAATTTTTTGGCGATTTCCCTATTAACCATTAAAAATTTAACCGGACTATTTTGGA
Source organism: Micrasema minimum (assembly GCA_022494985.1). Taxonomy (NCBI): domain Eukaryota; kingdom Metazoa; phylum Arthropoda; class Insecta; order Trichoptera; family Brachycentridae; genus Micrasema; species Micrasema minimum. Next base: position 13 of record JAGVSP010003296.1, on the reverse strand, counting down.
TGGGGTGGTTTTA
>JAGVSP010003295.1:0-94791 GCA_022494985.1 Micrasema minimum | reverse complement strand
ATTTATCACATTTTTTTTTAGACATTGTGTAGTTTCGGAAAAAATATAACTGCTCTAAACTTACAGATGATGGTTCAAGAAAAAACTATTTATACCCTTCGTCAGGCCTACGTAAGTTTTTTTCTTATTTAGTAGGAGTGTGGTATTATAAATTATAATGCCTCATATCGTATTGACAATTAATCATATGTATAAAATGTAAATAAATATTAAGTTTTCTACACATATTTACCTACACATATTTCTGCTTGATTTAATCTGTGTTTATTAACTTTAGGTGTTAACATTGTTTATTCTTTTAGGACATTTTTTCAGAATTTGAAGCAGTTAAAAGCGAAATAACAGAGTTTTCTAACTTCAACTTAAAACATGTGGTATGGTTTTAATTTTTTTATGTTCAGGATTTTTTGTCTCTATTTTTTCTGTTGAATTTTTCTAATCTACATATTATCGTCAACGAAGAAACAATGCCGCCCAAACGCCAATAATTTAATTTTTCAGTAGACAAAAAACATTTATACACTTTTATTTCTTTCGACCGGTTTAGGTTGATATTGGAGATGGGCGGTATTCCATACACTGTTTGACCGATGTCTGTTAGCTGGTATTACTTATTTGCCTCTATGCGCGTCAACTGGTGGATATATTAGGAACTAAATAGACAGACATGGGCGGAATTCGCTTTTCTATCGAATTTTTAAAAAAACATATATTTTAACTGTATGTCTCGTAGGCAGTATTGTTTCTTCGTCTATGGTTTACTTTTGGTAACTTATTGGTACTTTTGGTCTATGGAAACAATTTTTTTTCATGATAGATTTTCAGGATTATTGGTAATCATCATTATCATCACACCATATCGCTCCCTATATGAGGCATATGAATTCAATAAATAGCCTCCAAGCTAAGCGATCAGCCGCCAGCTTGATGATGCTTTGCAATGCCGGGTACTCAGCTAGTTTTTTTTAAATAAATTATATGTTATCATAGTGGAAATGTATGTATTTTTATAGGAAATAGAAAATGATGTGCAAATCATAACTAGCCAATTGAAAAATCTTCAGGAAGTATTGGTAAGTAGTAGCATAGTAAAATAGTAATATATAAATCATAGGACTGTTTTCTTTGAATTGGTACTAATACTACTTTTTCAGGAGTGTGAAAATGACACAATAATTCCTAAACATCACAGAAGAAGAACTCCAATTGTTAAAAACAATAAAATGTATCAATTAAAAACAATTAAAACATTGAAAACAAAAATCAAGCAAAAAGAAGGTACTTACAATGGACATTTTTATGTTTTACTGTACTATTTTTGTTTTTCAAGATTTATGTATTATGTACTCAGAAATAATTTATTTCAGGCATCATAGAAGAAAATAAAATCAAAACCTTGAGACTACATAGAAAACTCAAAAAGAATGAAGAAGTTCTAAAAAACCTTATTCAGGAACTTAATCTCTGTAAAGAAAAAGTACAATCTTTTTTATTTCTTTTTTGTTTTTGATTCATGAAAATTTTAAATAAACTTGAGTATTATAATAAATTGAACTTTTTTCAGGATTTGCTTCAAGAAAATGAATTAGCAGCAAGCAAAGATAATGTGGTATCTCTGACATCTTTACTTTCAGAGTGCCAAGATAAATATACAGCTTTAGATTTGCAACTTGAACTCTTAAAAAGTACTTTAAAACAAAATGATAATACATTCAAGTGAGTTATTTAAAAAAAATCTGTGGTGTTTTAAATTATTTTTACTCTCAGTAACTTAACATAGGAAAGCTCTATCTCCATGCTCCCTTTTCAAATTCATATTAGACTGCAACACATTTTAAAAAAAGCATAACTTTATCGCTAGTGGCTACAGTCTACTTGTCGATTTTATCTATTATTTCATTTTAGTTGGTATCAACACTACCATGATTATTCCTAAATATGACACATTTGAGTTGCTAACTCCCTAAAAGTTTCTATTTTTAAATACCTATCCATAGTAATTTAACACCAAAACTTTTCAAAACAATAGTTAATGCATGTATTGTTTTATTAACTCTTTTTTTAATATTGTATTCTTATGTATGGGTATTTACAGAATCAAACAAGAAACCATACAATGGTTAGAGTTTGAATTGAATGAATCATCCGTAAATGGGTTAGAAATTTGTGGCGAATCAAAACAAATTTTTACAAGTATGAAACAATGGTTACACCTCATCAAAAGAGAAAAGAGGTGAGTACTTGAAGGATAAACTAACAGTGAAGATGATTTATTGGTCAAATTGATTTTAAGTATGTATAATTTTTTACAGGAATATGATGTTGAAAATAAAAGATTTAAAAACCATCAACAAATTGCTGACGTTACAGCTGAGGGCTTCCACTAATAATGTTACTGATTCTTCAGCATCATTTGGATTTAATAATTATTAATATTATTTATACGACATGAATAATAACTACCTTTTTTAAAAATATTTATTGTCATGTATATACTAAATTATGATTTAAGATTATTTAAGATTTCTTTTAAAATAAATGCATTTAAAAAAAAAACTTAATCGGTACTTAATTTGATGTTTACTTGTTTTGTTGTATTAATTAATATTTCAATCAATGGCAAATTAAAAAAATACAGCTTTTTTAAAAATATAATTATTTTATAGCAAGTAACTGGTTCCCATGGATCTGGAGAGCTCAAGTCATCCTGTGAAATGAAATATGTTAAGTTATCCAAATACTAAACAAAATAATCTTACTTATCATTTAGAAAATTTTTGGAGATCACATATACACAATTTTCCTTCTGTGCACATTGGCCGTTTGTGTCTATTTCATGATTTTTTAAGAATATCATTCTTTATATGGTCAAGTACAAAATTAAACATGATTGGTGTCAACCGAAAATATTATCTGAATTTCTCTTTATTGCAATTCAGATGACAGCGCACTAAATATATTAAATGTCTGCAGGTTAGTTGCCCGGATGTGCGGATGTAGATCTACGCCGATAAAGAATGCTCCGTTGATTATAATGAAATTCATAAGGAAGTTAATAATCGAATTTATTTTAACAGGGGAAACTAAACTAACACTTAATATTACGATAATTAAAATGAATGATGATTTTAGCAACGGAAGTTAAAGTGCAATAAAAATGATCTTCACCAGTCAGATGCCGAATTAATACAAATCTTATTTTCTGGTGATAAAATACAAAAAGCTTCGATAGAATAATCTAGAATGATTTGAATATGTTTTTGTTTTCTAATCCCAAATTCCATGATTTTAAAGTAGGCAAGTAGTTATAATAAGTACTTGCTTATCTGGAACGCCACAAATGTACCCTCTGTTTCACGACTTCAAAAAAACAATTTAAATCTATCATTATTTATCTTCTGGTTATTCTTCTTCTTCTAAATATGCAACTAGCGCGATTTCAAGATCGTCCATTTTTTATGTTTACGTTTCCATAGAAACCATATCCAGCAAGAAATGCGACCGACAGATAACGCCACTCACCGTCAACCGTTAGACAACGGCTACATAATAGATGACAACCGGTACCAAGCGGCCATCATCCAACGGTCATAATGTTGCGGCCTACGCTTCTCTAAAAAACCAATGCTTACCTTACCTTTCACCTTACCTTTGTGTAATAAAAGATTAAGATAGACTAGACTCGGTAGATGCAGTGCTTTATGCACCTTAAGGTATGGAAAAGGGAAGAATACCTACTTACTGTTAAACAATGTTTCAATATTAATTTTTCAAATCTTGCAAATACATCCTCTAAAGATTTCCACAAATTTGATAAGTAGTAGATATGAGTTGCCATGAAAATTCCAATGATTGTTGAAATATTTTTATTGGTTACATTCAAGCACCCACAAAAATGCTCTGTCTTCAAAAGTATGGTGTACAATACAACATCACTTGGTAAAAAGCTTTTGATAATTGTCGATTCAGGTTACTAATTTTCAGTTTTCTTACTTCTGCAATATGATAGAAATACAAAAAAAGTTTTTTTTAATGTTTCATGGCATCTATAATATTGATTCAAGATTAAATGAAAAACCACCTGAATAAAAAATATCATAAAGATAAGAACTAATACGCAATTTCTATGGGACCGAAAACTGTACAGTTTTCTGAACAATAAAAACGGTAAATATTCATATTTTTTAAGCGTGGTCGTATGTTTGCACTTGGTTTGCACAAAGGATGTTGTTAATATAGCTAATAATGTAAATATGTTATTTGTTTTCTACGTTTTTAAAAGCATTCAATATATCAGCATTAAAAAGCATTCAATATTTGCAGCGGCCGGCCCCTCTGCCCGGAATCGACTGCCTTCACACCACCATTCAGAACCCCAGTCAATTTGGATCTCAATTAAAAATGCATCTTTTGAAAATCTCACATACAAATTCCCAGGATGCGTAATTATTCTACCGCTAGGAGCTTAGGTTAAACAACCTTTAATTGAAAAGCGCCCTTGAGGTGATTTTTCACAAAAATGCCGCTATATAGGTTAGCTGATTATGATTATTATTGTTATCAATATCTATTTTAAACGTTTACATAAAAAATGTGAATTGCCATTTCAGCTAAAAGCCGCGCCGACCATTCAATATTCCACACAGTTTTTGCTTTATACGGGACAGTTTGCAAACTGCACAAGAAACTTTACAATTTTCTGTCCCGTATAAAGTGGGCTTAAGGAATGTGAACCTGACTTTTGGGAAGATGCACAGAAACTGATGGTGGCCAGTTAATAAATGTATATATTTTTTTTGTATGTTAAGTTTACTTTAATTATTTTACTAATTTATTTGAATTGTCTGGGAAAGCATGCTTTGTATTTAAGATTCTACATATATTATAATATGTATATACGTGTAACATTAATATCATTGTATATACAGTTTGTATTTAAAATTCAATATACTTTTTTAATTTTCTGGATCTCACCGTTAAATTTGCTGATCTCTGAGTTTGATGATAATTTTACAAGAAACATTCTCTCATCGACCGTTAAAATGTTATCTAATGCCATTATTTAAGATCCAAAATCTAATTTAAAACAGGTCTTTTTTAAAAATTATTTATACAACACTGTTTAAATTAATAAATTATGTCATGTAGACTTGCGAAATAGTAAAACCCTATATTTAAAAAAATGGTTGGTAAGTAGATACTTTTATCTAAACTGTAGTTTTTTTACAAACGACCGTTATTACCTTTTGGCCAACATTGGAGACCACCTTTTCCTATCGCACTGATATTATTTATTGAATGAACTTCTAAAATTGATGTTTAATGCAGTACCCTATGCACTAAATTTATAAATGTATTAGCGACAAATATTGTTGATGCCTTTTTAAAAATTATTTTACTAACGAAACCTCCAGTAGGTATTGAAGATATGATAAATTTCATTTTAAATAAATAAATGTTATTTTGCAAGTAACCATTGAAATGAATAATATTGATATGTAATTTAATATAATTTGTACGAACCTCTTTTGTGTTATATTTTTGTATTTATTCATAATTTATAAACAATAAAATCATAGCAAACGAGTGGAGACTGTTCTTTAAAAAAATCACTAGCGGTTAAGCGTTATGCACAACACTAGTGACTTAATTCGGGGCGTAATGTTCCATAAACCCAAATGTACCTACCTATGAATTCACTCGATTCCTAAATTTTAGTATACCCAGGTATTTCGCGTTTATATTTTTCACCCAATAATTTCTTTTTAAATGTTAATCGCGCTTCCGTTGATTTTTATAGCAGAAAATAACATAATATTGTTTTATTTATTTATTTTTAATGCCTCTTACTTTTTTTTCGAAGCACGCAATGCATTAGCAATATTTTTTTTAAATATTGACTAAACTAATTGCTAAAATCACTAGTTTCTGCTCTGAAAATATAAACTCGATGTATCCTTTCATTTCCTATTCTAATTAACCCGCTACCTACAAAAATCTTCTGTGATGTGGCTTCCGTGGAATTAGACTTATTTGACTGACGCCTGTGAGTTGAGTACTGTCGCCTCGCCGTGACTTTAGCCACTCTAAATCATCCATGTTCATTCTTTGGTGTTTCTCCCATATTTGCTGTGATCTTTTTGGTCTGTGTCACCTGTGAACAGTTATTATTTTATTATTGATGATATTGCTGACCGAAATTGTATCATTTGGAGAAATAACATCCAATTTGAAGCTGAAACAAGCGGTCAGCTTAATAATCTAAAGGTAGGTTAAACCTTCATTTTATTATTGCTAGTAATAGTATAAATGCGTCACAATGGGCTGATTAATACCGCGACTTATTTATTTTACGCTAAATTACGCTCATTCTAGTCAAGCATCGAGAAATATCAATGTACGCCCTCACAAACTGTCAAATAGTCCAGCTGATCAAGCATTATTTATATTGAAAAGTCAGTATGCGATTTATTTGTCTCAATTCAATGTTATCTAATTATTTAAAGAGATAGCTCACAATGGTATTTGTAATCAAATGTACGCCCTAATCTCATTGCACGCGATTAACTTGGCACTTATATTTCTCAATTGTCGAAATGTGGAGTGTTTTTTATATGATGTTAAATATTTGACCCATTTGAGGTGAATCCTAATAACTTCGCAAAAGAACCTGTTTCGATCTAAACTGGTGTAAATATTTTAAATTGTTATTTCCTTTTCAGAAATGGCTAATAGAGGAGGGCAGTGCCCAGAGACCCAATGGAGCGCCCCAAGGGAAAATATGTCAGTTCAAATTGGTTCTTCTAGGCGAGTCTGCTGTAGGAAAGTCTTCATTAGTGTTGAGATTTGTGAAGGGACAATTTCACGAATACCAAGAGAGTACCATAGGCGCCGCTTTCCTTACCCAAACTGTTTGCTTGGATGACACTAACGTTAAATTCGAAATTTGGGATACAGCTGGACAAGAAAGGTAAACACAACATCTTCACACAAACTTTTATAATAATTGCGTGTTAGAAACCAAAGTCAAATTCGAAAATCTTTCTGCGCATGCTTTAGTAGTTCAAATTTCATATTTATAACAGACTAACCATCACACCATTGTCCAGAGGTAGGCAGAGAGGATGAAATGCCACTCTGCTTTGTCCTGACATTTTTCCTTCTTCAACATTCATAATTCTTATGCACGCACCCATATCATATACTAGTTGTATTTTGTCAGTCAGCGTGCATTACCGCCAAACTACAATTTTGGCTAGTAAGATATTTTCATATTGGTAATTCCTTAACTGTCCATTAAAAAACAAAACATATGATATTTAATCAATTTAAAACTTATCCAAATTATTCCAATTTATAATGAAAGTGTAAATGATGTGTTTGATTTTATTTGAAACGGTTTTTTGTGTCTCCAGGAAAAAATAATATTTGTAGACTGGTGCTATGTAGAAAGTGTATATTATATTCAGACTAAAAACACATAGTATTTTTTTTAAATTGAATTGTAAAAATTGTTATTGTGTGTGATTTAATTTTACAATAATTGTATTCCATATTTCCTCTAAATAATGATTGACTGTATAATCTGCAATGTTGACATTTAGAAATGTGAAGACATTTTGCAACTTATATGGCTTCTATTTATTTCCAGGTATCACAGTTTAGCACCCATGTACTACAGAGGGGCGCAGGCAGCTATTGTAGTATACGATATTACCAATCAAGTAAGAATCCAATTGTGTTATTATTCTATAAAATCCTCTACACCAAAGATGAGAAAACATTTTGGGAGTGGACAAAAAAGAGAAAAATAAAAAACTTTGTCCAGTAAAATAACGTATAATTTGAACGGGGTTGTGGTCCAGTGGTAGATTCGCAGATTCCGGATCGGAATCTTTAGGCTCGAATCCCGCTCCACCACAACTTGTTTCCTGTTTTCTGGCACAGATATTTCAGACTATTTGAAAGCAGTACCAAACTTGGAATATTTGGGTATATCCTAAAAACTTTTTTTTAGTTTAATAAACTTAAAAGCCTGCCAGAGCATTTAAATAAATGAATATTTATTTTATTATGATTAAATAAACTATGTTATGGGTTACTAATTTGATTTATTCTATAGAAATATAATGTGACTAATTATTTCATTTTTTATTTTCACTGGATATACTTTCTTAGTATCTTACCACCACCACCACACGTCCAAAATGTTTTTTCTATTCTTTTATCTTTATCAACCTATGTTACACTTTGTTTTATTTTACAAAATAATTTTCTTTACTAAAATGCTTATCTGTTTTGTAAACACAATAATGTGCAAGAAGTGAATTATATGATAATTCACAGTCGCAAATGCTTTGGTAATATCTAATCGACTGATTCTTACATGTTATAAAACTCTTTGTGACAAAATGTACTAAAACTCGCATAGTTGTTCAATGAAAATAATTTGAATATTAGGTACTTATTCTATCTTTTTCAAATTTTAGGACACATTTGGTCGTGCTAAAACGTGGGTCAAAGAATTGCAAAGGCAAGCAATCTCCTACTATTGTTATAGCCCTCGCCGGCAACAAAACAGATCAAGCCAACAAGAGAATGGTAGAATATGAAGAGGCACAAGCGTACGCTGACGAAAATGGATTGCTGTTTATGGAAACCAGTGCAAAAACAGCCATGAACGTCAATGAAATATTTCTCGCTATTGGTATGACATTTCTAATATTTGTTTTTGTAATTCAAAAACACTCAGTAATCCCGACTAACTAGTATAAAGATAAGACATCATGTCCATTTTCATTTATTGATAATTATTGTGTTCTGATAACTAATCTGTTTTATAAATGTCAATTTTTCATTTTATTTTAACAACCTCAACATGCCCAGAAGACACATCAAAAATACCCAAGCTTGAGAAAAATATATTTTAATTTCTGTGTTCTCACTGACAACCAAACCTGAAACCTTTATATAGTGAGTCCAGCTTCTTAGCCATAACGCTACGGAAGCCCCCAATAATACAAACCTAAAAATAATGATACATAATACTATATATGTGTCGCCTAACTTCAAACTCCGCCAGATCCATATGGATCTGGCGGAGTTTAAAGTTAGGCGACACATATCCACTACTATTCACTTGCATTTTGAGATGCACAACTCATAATATATACCTCGCGGCAGGATATCCGCATGAGGAATGCATTAAAAAAAAAGTATTTTTATAATGTCAATGAGATTTAATTAAATTAATTAATAGTTTCATTATGTCTCATAGCACAGTAGCAGTAGTGGTAGTGCATTGGTCGCGGGTTCGGTCCCATATAGGGGGTCAACATGAAATATTGATTTACATGTAATTTTCATATTAATATTTCATGATGGATTTACATCAGATACCTTAGATTGGTACTGAAGCGTATGACTGATCATCCTACCTTCATGTAATAAAATGATCAAGATACACTGTACTTGGTGTACCGATGCAGTGCCTTATGCACCATTGGGTGCGGATAAGGGAAAGTAATAGTAGTAGTCATTATGTCTGGAAGGAATTGGATTATGTGGGTATGGTGTCAGATATTTTTGTAAATGTTTCTGATTTTTATCAACACAGTGATTAACAGTTAAATTGTCCTCACATTATAATGTTAAAGTGTAAGGAAAAAATTGTGTCAGTAACAGAAATAGAAATAGAATTTGTAAATACAATCAATCTCCATATCTAAATATTGGCACATAAAAATTAATTAAGGAGAATAGGATCTCCAATAAAGATTATTTTTTAATCATCTAAATCTAACAAGGTTTCTTGCATTGTTGCTGTTTAAAGTTATGAAATGTCTAGTAAGGGGCAAATTACCAATAGTAGTGGTTTGATTTATTGATTTCAAAACTACTACACAAGTTATCCAATTTCAGCTTACCAAAAGTTTTTTTGTTTGTTTTGACTCGCTTCTAAATAAGTTTGCCCATCTCTGATCTAGACAAACATACTGTTTCAGTTGCATATTTACTTTTATACATAATGAGATACATCAATGTTTGTTTTACAAAATGTTGTTTTTTTTTTTTTTTTACAAAAAAATATGCTTTGGTTTGAAATTGGAGAAAATACGTCCCAACTTAATTAATGGCTAAATATTTTTAAGGATATAATGAAAACCAAACAAAATACACCGAAAAATTTAAATCAACAATGTGTGGCTTATGATATTATACATAGGAGGGGTCGATATGTTTAAAATGTAAATGGTTTACTTATTGAATCTAGCCTAATGGATAAGTTGCAGCTTTATATGTTTCATATGTTTTTCCAGCCAAGAAACTACCAAAGAATGAACAAGCTAGTGGTGTGGGGGCCAGTGGACAGGGTCGTCGCCTGGCGGAGGGAGAGGCCCCCAAGCAGGCTGGTAACTGCTGCAAGTGATACCCCCTCCAACAGGTATTGTTGTTTCACTTCAATATTTAAATACTATAATTAACCATTTTCTTATCATCTGCCTCTGAAACTCCTATTACTTCACAGGTTCTGAAATTCTGATTTTTAGGAATCTCTTTGGTCTCACAAGTATAAGAAAAAAAACCTGCGACATTATGATCCCATTTCATGAATTATGTTTTATTTATATACCATTTTTACATATACCTACACTTATATACACATTTAGCCTTACATTTTGTTCCTGTTGTGGCAGATATTGTTTCGACTTTTAAATAGATTCAGTCTCGTACAGTTTCACTTAATTTTCAATAATCCGTAGAAAACACAGATGCTTCTAACTGACATACCGGTTATAGAAATATCCACTTAATCAGCTATAAGTAATTGAACCCACTTAAAGGATTCTATTTGCTTTGTTTTTTGGGATTATTCGTGTTGTGTTTTTTTGGGATTACTTGTGATAGATGTAGATTGCTGCCTTTGGTTCTAATGAACCATACATACTTATTTTTTAATCACTGCATCTTATTACCCAATAAATCCGTAAAACAGGTTAATAACAATATTTTTAATTCGTCAATAAATATAGAAGATATGATACAATGGTAAAATAGTGCAAAATCTGCATAAAACCCCGTTTCCATTTGTAAAGGCATGCATTTTGAAGATGTTTCTATTTTACTAGAAATTAACTGCTTACTCATTGTTTTTTCAAAATGTTCCTATGAATGGCAATCATCACTATTAATTTTGTTCAGTATTTCTTAAGAGATTATAATAATACTAATTGTGTCACTGAAATGCACAAGTTTCTGCATAACTTATGCCCTTATGCGTCATTCAGGGAAAATTCTCAGCCTTGCCAGTATAACCATTCCCTAAAAAAGCCATTCAACTGTGTATGTTGATGATTTTTAGTTTATTTATATAATTACAATCACCTATTCATTGAAGGTCAATGTTTTTTTTGCCTTAATTATTATGGTTGATTTGCCACCTGCCAAACGGACCTTGGGTTGTAATACTTATTACTTAACAGTACTGTTTTCCTGCAGAACTAATGTGTTTACATTCATATCTATAACCTTTCAGCATGAAGACAGGAACAACGGGAAGAATAGCATAAGACTGGCTCACCATCAAGCATTGGCAGGTTGAAATCACTTTTCAAGTTGCTGCATTGAAGATTTTCATATAGCAAAATATTTATATACACGAAAATAATGATCAAAAATGCTTTGTATATTATGTTATTTTTTCATCCATAATTGAGTTTAGCATTTCTAACTCTTTTTAGCTGTTAAACAATATATATTATGTTATTGTGATATGTACTTGGGGACATTTAATCCAGAATATTGTAAAGGTTTTTGATTGCATTCCAAAATAAAGTGTCCGATTTCAACAACCCAAGCAAGTAATCGGTGTTGAGTTTAGGCGGATTGTTTTATCCTTTTTAGAATAAGTAATGATGAATGCCAATAATTATTCTGTTTTATTTCCCCACCTTATAATTGCCTGTAGAAGTTACAAACCGGATCCCTAAGTCTGGAAGTTTACAGCTTTCATGTCCCACGTAATGTTATATTCCACAGCAGAATAAACATGTACATTGTTAGTTGATTGCGACTCTCTTATCACTATTATATCCTGTTTAATATAAATACATCTGTATTCTGTAAATATCTTTAATCATTTAAATAGCTATTACCTTTGTATATGTAATTTTGGAAGTATGATAGTGATTATTTAAACGTATACATATATATTATTATCGCTTAATTATTGAATTGTATTTACACATTATTTTCATGGCTATGTGTTATAGTTTCACAATTTTATTTTATAAATAATTAATATAAATGTATACAAATAGTTTATGAACCACTATGTCTATGTTACTACGATGAATAGTAAAATGATCATAGATTATAATACTTTGGTACATTCCAAATAATGCAACCCACGATAATTTCAATTTGTAAGTGCTAATTTGTACAATTTTTATACATATTTGTAATTCCATTTACTCTCTTCATAAGGATAATATTCATGGTGTTTTTTATTGATTTTTTAAGTTTTCTGTATACTCCATTAAATATCCAGCCGATGACAGGTCATAAGCCCTGTAAACGCATAGATAATCCATATTCGTTTCCAGAGCTCTGTCAAGATGATTCCCATTAAAGATTTTCTGCTTTGGAATGTACCCGGGTCGAAATAGATATTAACTTAATATAGTCAATGTCGAGGGTTCAACATTTACTTTTTATTTTATTTCTAACTCAATTCGTTGCGTTTTAAAAGCGTTGAAATAAGATTTCACTTCTGAGAAATAAATTTGAATTATTTTATATATCAAGCATTGTTATTTCGTTCCAAGACTTGGTGATAACATAATTATTGGAAAAGTACACAACATGAAGGAACACCCATTTCCTTATTGTTTCATGGAAACTATACCCAATAGTAGTAATAGTAATCCAATATCGCTAGTTGCAGCAATACTTTCTCCGACTCTGTAACTACAAAGCTGGAGATACCATTCGATGAGTGCAATACATATTATGTTAGAGATGGGAATGTTTATATATTATATAACGAAATAAGTTTGACAAGCAAGGATGAGAAACAAGTTTATAGAAAAATTGTATTTATTCCATGAAACCAAGCTTTTCATACAAAATAAATGTTGTAAAGAAATTATTATGCTGTTTGATTTTTGATGTTCTTTATAGTACGTCGAAGATTGCAGGATAATGTTGAGAATCAAATAATGATGTGTGAAGTATGTAAATAATTTATAATTCTTATGTAAGATTTACTGTGAAAAAAGTATCATGAAATCTCAAAATTGTTATAAATTTTGTCATTAAATATGTTGCCTTTATATCAATAAATAATAAAAACCAAATGTCCCACTGTCAATTTATTAATCTAAACAAACAGTGTACCCACTCCTTTAAATACGTCACAATCAACTACTTTTCTACAACATTATCTTGAAACTTCATATATCCCAGATTATAATATGGAAAGGCCCATCACCATTTCGGGTGAGACATCAGAGGTACTCCGACACACTTGAGCCAGTTTTATAAACGACCATCATTAATGGTTAAAACTATTTTTTAGTCATATTTTGTAAAAATACGATTTTCTGTTAAGCTATGATTCATCAGAACAATTAAAATATTGGAAAATAAAATACTATTATTTCCACTTATGTCAAGTTCTACTCTTCTCAAAAGAATTAAATATCCTCGCCGTGGTGATGAAGAGAGCTAAGCCCCATATGTAATGTATGTGGTTAGCTCTCTTCACCACCACCATATGTGTATTCTATACTTCTAAAGGACTGATTGTACGTTGACAATAGACAAAAATGATTTATAGGGGCATTATAATATTTTGTAGTCAGCTTATAAGCTATTAGCTTATCACTTGGAGGAATCACTATAATAATAATAATAGCTTATCATTATATTTACCTACAGAGTGGCCAGTTACTTGAGGTACAAAAAAATCCAGGATGTGAGGTGTAGGTTATTGAAGAAAAAAATATTAGAGGTACCATTATTTTGCAAATATTACTTAATTATATTTTTTATGAATACTACTGTTTGTTGTATGGGAACTGTGGTTGAGAGAAAAGCTATTGCATAATTTTTTAAGCACAAGTTTAGGAGTCGCCCAGTTCCCCGGAAAGTATTGATATACTGATTAATGATTTAGATAATTTGATGTCCGCCTCATGGTGTAATGGTAGTGCGTTGGGCTGCCATGCATGAAGTCACGGTTTCGATTCCCGATGGGGGTCATTATGAAATATTTATATGAGTGTGTTTTTCACATAAAAATGATTCTTAAGTGATACGTTGGACTGGTTCTGAAGCGTAAGACTGATCATTTTGCCGTCATGTAATAAAATGATCAAGATACACTGCTCATGGTGCTAGAATGCAGTAGCTTATGTACCATTGGGTGCAGATAAGGGAAAGTAGTAGTAATTGAATGAAAAAATAAGTCCTTATCTAAAATAAATCAAAATAAAATAAATCCGCTAGGTACATAAAAGAGGATTAATGAAAAATGATAAATTAAGAGTGGTATAAAATATGTACATTTTTATATTAATGGGTGTTTCAGCATTTAAATGTTTGATGGCCAAATTGAATGGAAATTTAAAAAAATAAAAATAGCGTTCATAAATAAGTTAGTTACCTATTATAATCTGTATATTATATAATATACACCTTAAACCAGTTTTATCTAAATAATATTTTTGAGTAGGTACTTGTGACGCTTTTTCTTGATAAAATCAACTTTCTCTAGAACTTTTATGGAGAATCTATGGAGTTGTCTATGAGTTTTTGGTTTTCGATTGATGACACATCTATGGAATGTCTGGCACGGCTTGCCGCTAGTTTTTGCGATATAATTTTTCGAGTTGTCATCTCGCGTTTTACAGGTAATAATAAACTATTGTCAACCCATTAGAAAGTAATTTGAGAATACTCTGATTATCTTAAGAACTGTATTCAATATTTGGCTTTGATTTCTCTCGTACTTTTAAAATGCCGGTCATATTTGTAATGAATGATGCTTCATAATAAAACTAATCATCACAGCTATCGTCTTTCAGATTTTATGGAAGAAGTATCTAAAAACATGCTCCCTAAAATGTCTCCCGTCCAACAAAACACCAGTACTCAGATAGTGTAAGTTTAGTTAATTGTTTTACTTGAAAGCTCATTCTGCTATGTATCTTGTTATAAAGTATCTTATCGTATGTTATTGTCATTGCGTTGTCGATTGTTTACAGGAATTTCTCCAATAATGATACGAATAATAGTATCGAAATCACTGCCAAAGATGTGATAGTCAATTCTAGTGGAGGAAAGCAGAATCATGGAAGCTCTAAAGTGAAACTAAAAAACATTGTTGACTATAATTGGGAACAACGTTTATATTGTGGTCAACTTTTAGCTGTTCACATGGAAGGGAATTTTCTTGCCTACGGCATAAAGGGTATTTTTCATTATTGTGTTGAGTTTAATATACTGAATTAGCTTTTCTGTCAGAAAAAAAACATTTTTTCTTAACTTGATTAGATAATATTGATATGTATTATTAAAATTCTATCATTTTTAGAAAGTTTTACTGATTTCTCTCATCCGCACCTAGTATTTTATAGGGTTTTGCATTTGTACACCAAGTGCAGTGTATCTCTATTACGTGAAGGCAAAACACCAGCCTTATGCTTTAGTGCCAGTACAAGGTATCACCTGAACTCTATAGCGGACAAAAGAAGGGTTCAATGCCTTGCAGGAACCTGGCTACGCAGCAAAAGTGTAAATTAAGCACCTCTTGATTTATGTGTAGACTGGTGTTTTCTAGTTAGGCTTACCAATTATTTTCATCTAAAATACTGTCATTTTTCATGTTTTGCTTTAATTCTTCTTATTTAAACATGACAGCTACCGTGCATGAGGTTGCGGGTTCAATTCCCATAGGGGGTCAAAAGGAAATATTTAAATACATGTGATTTTCATACTAATGTTTCATGTGTTATACCTTGGACTGGTACTGAAGGGTATGACTGATCATCTTACCTTCATGTAGTAAAATGATCAATATACACTGCACTTGATGTACCGATGCAGTGCCCTATGCACCATTGGGTTCAGATAACAGATAGTAGTCGTATTTTAACACGTTTGTACAAATTTGTACGCATAACAAATAAAATGAAAATGAAGTATATTATCTTTAATTTTATTAGTAAAATAAACGTTCGTTTAAATAAATCTCTTTGTTTATAGCTACTATTTTATTATGAAATAAAACACACTTTTAAACTACTTATATATATTTTTTAATACCATCCGGTTACGGAGATACTACTCCTTCAGGGCTTTGTATGTATGTATACTATAAAGTAAGCACTTTTTACATTAACTTTATAAAGTGATATTTGTTCTTTTAGCTGCACACTTATGCTACATGTAATTGGATCTACAAGTCCTCTCGGTATTGAGCACCGTATAGTGTGGTGTCCGTATATACCTGATGATGATGACTCAGAACCGGATGTTGAAGAGGATGCCTCCAAACTGCTTGTTACTACTCATGGCAAAAAAGGTGATTATCTTCTTCATTTTACTTATATGCAACTACAATATTTTTTTAAGTGGGTTTGTGGTCATGCGATTAAAGTAGAGTTGCGAACTCCAAGTTCGAATCTCACTTCACCACAGCTTCTTTTCTACTTTCTGGCACAGTTATTTCCGACTATGTGAAAGTAATTTAGAAACGGTTTTGGTATAACATAAGAACGCAAATGTTTCTTCCCTTTAAAAAAGCTTACTTTACATTTAAAAAAATTCAGACTTTGTTCAATCATTATTATTAATTCATTGCTTATATTTCAATAAATAAATAATATTTTTAGCTTAAGATCGGTAAAGTGATATGTAATGAATTTTCATATAAATACATGTCGAAATTTTCATATAAATCTTTCTTAAACCACTGTTAATATACATGTATGTAGGTATTGGATATTTATGTAATGTATGTATTTTCTTTTTAGTTTTTGTTAAGTAATTTTTGATGTATCTTAAGTACTTAATGTGTAACTTTAAAAAAAAAATATGTAAAAGCCCTACGGCGCGTTAAAACAATAAAAATAAAAAATAAATAAAAGATTATAACGCCCTCTGTAACATAATGGCTTAGATGGCTTGAAGGTTTTTGGTTCGATTCCCGTTGAGAACACAACAATCTAAATTGAGTTTGCTCAAGCCTGGGTATTTGTGATGTTGATCCTTTTTGTTTTTGGGCCTGTTTTTGGAACTGTTGCCTGGAACATGAGCCTAACTCGATTTCTTAATTTTTCACCTTTGTAATAATAATAAAACTATTATGGTGAATGGTTGAAACACTAATTACTATATGTGATTTTTCAGCTTGTATTTGGAATGTCAAACATATAATAAGCACTTACGGGGCAGGACCACATATGTTTGATAATATATCGGATCCTTGCGTTGTAATAGAGGAACATACAGAGCCAATTATTGAGGCAGCATTTTCACCAGATGGTAGTGCATTAGCTACTGCTTCTCAAGACGGAAGTGTTATGTTCTTCCAGGTAACTTTTAGTCTATACTTACTTAAAAACAACATTTTTTGAAATGAATACAAATACTTGTAGACAAATTACTGGATTATACCCATGCTGGACTGATATCAGATATTATTGATATCCCAACAGATAGAGAAACTCTGGAAACTGGAGCAAAAAAAAAAATGCTTAGCAATCTTCTCAACAGATGACACCAGCATAGAACAATTATGTAAAGCGGAATGACGAAGACGATTTCATTATATATAGTAGTTCCAAAATTTGTCATATATGGTTATAAGATGATGGGCGGAATGGGGAATGTTGTAGTAAGTCAAGTGGCCACTTAACCCAGCCAATGACAGGTCATAAGCCCTGTAAACGCCTAGATAACCCACATTCGTTTCCAGAGTTTCTCTGTCTCTGTTGGGATATCAATAATATATACTTACTTACTTCAGGTGGCCATATAGCTCATGAAAAGCTTTAGCCTCCTCAACTGTGACGTCTTACTTTAGTTAAAAACAACCGTGGGTAAGAGTAAAAGTATAAGTTACTTCAGAATGGGTTGTTCGACATCGGTTTTTCCTCAAGTTATTTAAAACTAAATAATGAAAATTTCTATGGAATGACACGAATTTCATAGTTTTTTCTATGACACAAATGTCACATTGATAAGTTGTGCGTAGCGTCTCGAGCGATCAGCTGTTAGATGTCTGCCATTTTTTAAACTTATACTTTTACTTAAACCCTCCAATATCGACGGCTTATTTTTTTGACCGGTGAGTATACATTTTGACCACCGGCTAGGAGTAACTCACGATCAAACAACTCACTTTTCAGTATTATTGCAAAACTTTTACTTTTACTTTAGATTTTTAACTTATACCATTGATCAATCAACCGGCCCTTAGGATGCCTAATATCAATGAACGGCCCAATCGTGGGAACCAGTAACTGGCAGTCAGAAATATTCATTTTAGATGGTTCTTTTTTCAGCGACAAAAGTTTTTTTTTCCATCAGCAGCCTGTTATTGGCTACGTTACCCTAAAGTGAAATGTTCTATGTGTCAGCACATTATTATCTGTGCTTATTAATTCTAAACTGCACTAACTCAAAAAAGTCAAATTTTGGGAAATCATAGTGTGATATGCTAATTTAACATATTTAATTAATAGATGGTTTATAAATAAATGTAATATTTCCTTAGAAATCAACTCTAAAATATGTATCTTTTTAACATTCTATTATATATTTTAATATGTACATAATATTTTGATGTGTTTATTAATTTATTGTGGTATTTCTAGCAAAACTTTTTACAGGTTTATGAGCACACAGATGTATTACGTTGTCTTTTCAAGTGGTTTCCACACGATGGAAAACCGCTATCTTGTTTATTTTTCCTAGATAGTCACATAGCCTATAATACTGAGTAAGTATTTATACTTTTGTGTTTATGATATTTTATTGTAAAAATAGAGTGGGTTAAATTTATTTTGACATGCAAATTATTTGTAGCAAAACAATTTTTTAACTTAACTATTAGTAATTTAAAATTGAATTGATTGAAAGTTACTCTAAGTGTTTGTCTTTTGCAGCCAATTTTGGAAGTATGCTGTGACCGGCTGCGACAATAATTCAGTTTTGAAAATCTGGACATGCAAAACTTGGGTCTGTTTGCAAACTATAAAGTTCACACCGAGTCCTGATACATCGGGAATGGCTTTAAAGGCGGGACTTGATAAAAGTGCAGAGTATTTACTCCTCTCGGATATTCATAGAAGGATCCTGTATGTTTTACATTTGGATTTGGAGTCCTTCGATCATGGAGTTTATTGTAAAAGTATATCGGAATTCTTTCTACCGTACCCCATTTTGAGCTTTGGCATCGTGGATGCAGGTAAGATTATAAATGAAATTAATAAATAGATTTAAATTTAATATCTTCTAAATTTGCTAAGATTATCAAATGTGTGTGAAAAAAATGACCATAACTAAAATAATACGATCAACAATGTGATTGTGAGTGACATAAACATTTGATTGACTATTAGTTGGAAGCGAACTGTACGGGGGTTGTCTGAAAAGTTTCCAACCTAACAATGAAACAAGTATTTTTTTCTTAAAATTTTATTTTATTTTTCTTCATTTCCTTTTAAATCTATACGTTTCTCACAGCGATATTTCTTCTACTCATCCAAATAATAGTTTCTTTTCCTGTAAAATAGTAGTTTATGAATGTGATGGCCCTCTCATTAGATGAAAATCTCTGACATCCCAGCTTTAGTTAACAAAAAAAACAGCCCTCGTAGGTAGAAATCTAATTTTTCAACATTTTCAGGTCTCAAAGCTTTTAAATGTCCATCCAGCTGCTCCGATCCTTACCATCAAGCTATTGTGGATAATTCTGATGATGTGTCTCCTATTGATAATGACCTTCCACTAGATGTAAGATTTTATTAAAATTTACAATTCCTAATATGTATTTTCTAACATATGTTTACTCTAGGTAAATATTCCTCTACAATACACTACACATTTCACATTATTTAATATTTTAAATCTGAACCGGGGTGTGTTCTAGTGGTTGAGAGTGGTGGACTCTGGATTATAATCTCTAGGTTCTAATCCCACTCTGCCACAACTCGTTTCATAATTTCCAAAATGGTTATTTACGACAAAATAGTCAAATTGAAATATTTGGGTATATCATAAAAACACAAATGTTTCTTTTTAATTAAAAAAATAGATAATTAATCTTAATTTATACTTTTAAAACAATAATTTGACTATTATAATTTTTGTTTTTTGAAAGGATAATGATGGAGAAGGTTCTATTCCTGGAAATGGAACAGATGCCCCGACCGAAGGCTGCAATATCTCCGCAGTGATTAAATTCTTCCTGGTCCAGCCCAAGAGCCTGCAAGAAGGAACGATCACATTCACACCTCCAACTAAATCTATTCAATATCCCTTTAATCTAAATCCAAATAATGACTCTCCGGGACCTAAAGGTATTTAAATTATCTCCTATTTTCAATAGTTAAATTTATACTATCTTTCATACAATCATTTTCATTCCCTGTCATAATACATCCTTTTTCAACAATTCTTTTTCTAACAACATTTGGAATGAATACAAATACTTGTAGACAAATTACTGGATTATACCCATGCTGGGCTGATATCAGATATTATTGATATCTCAACAGAGACAGAGAAACTCTGGAAATGAATGTGGGTTATCTAGGCGTTTACAGGGCTTATGACCTGTCATTGGCTGGGTTAAGTGGCCACTTAATGTATTACAACATTCCCCATTCCGCCCATCATCTGACAACCATGTATGACAAATTTTGAAACTTGTATATATGTTAAGTTTGTACAGAAGAAATCCACATGCGAGTTGTGTTTTCGACGATTTTTAAATATTTTAAATATTCTTTTCCCTATAGTGACATCTGTTGAGAATATAGATAAGCATTTTTTTGGGCAATCTATCTTTATTGGTGTAGGTAAGGTTCATCCGAACTTGACGCCTGAAGATGTCTCTTCAATTTTTATTTGCTTTTTATTTTTACCAGTAAATATTTTTAACAACAACATTTTGAATGAATACAAATACTTGTAGACAAATTACTGGATTATACTGGCTGATCAGCCCAGCATGGGTATAAATAATGGGTATAATAAACATTAAAAATATTTAAAACCTGTCAAAAACACAACTCGCATGTGGATTCTTCTGTACAAACTTAACATATACACAAGTTACAAAAATTTGTCATACATGGTTGTCAGATGATGGGCGGAATGGGGAATGTTGTAATACATCAAGTGGCCACTTAACCCAGCCAATGACAGGTCGTAAGCCCTGTAAACGCCTAGATAACCCACATTCGTTTCCAGAGTTTCTCTGTCTCTGTTGAAATATTAATAATTCTTTTTCTGTCTAAAGCACCAGACTCTGGAACGAACTATCCTTTTCTACTACCCCTAATTTTCAAGAAGCGTCTAAACTTTAGGCGCTTTAGGCCCTAAAGCATTATTATCTATCCCCAGTACCTTCTAGATCCTCTCCCCTTTTACTTCCAAAACTCCTCTCCATATCTCACTTCCCATAGTTGAAATTTTACATCATTGTTATACAAGTACTATCTACCCACCAATCAAACAGCTGTGATTAAGGTTTGTAGACTTGACCCACTCACACCACTCTGTTTCTGGATGGTTGGAAGATATTGCTTTATAGCAAATAACCCGCCATTGTACAGAATGCTTAAAATAAGTAAATAAAATTTGATAAAAAAGAACGCTGTGTTTGCGAATGCAGTAAATGAACATATCTTGAATTATTGTTGTCTATTGTAGAAATTGAGACATCTGTTGAAAAAAACACTCCAACCAGATCTCTGGTTTTTACGGAAAAGACAGCAGCACTTGTAAAAGAAGATCCGAGTAATCATGTATCTGTAACTTCTCCACTACAGTCGCACAATAATACACTTGCCCAGCAAATTCAGCAACTGAAGAATATACTGATGCGTGCACAGGTAACAAACACCGATCATTATTCCTATCATATTCAAATAAACTGATATATGTGTCGGCAAATTCTACCAAAAGAAAAATTCTAGGTACCAAGTCAGGCGGACTTTTGATGAAAGAACCCCCATCTCCACTGTCCAGCCTTCTGCAACCCGCTCCTCCTCTTAATCTGATGACACCGGATGCATTCAGGTATGTACTCTATCAATATTTGTGTCTAAATTCTCATCATTTTTTGACACATTCAGTTTTAAAAACATATTTTTTCTCAAATTAAATAAACCACTAAATTTAATGGAAAATATAGAGCTCAGATAAATTACATTTTAATTCTGACTTTTATTTTGTTTATTCCCCATATTTTTCAAAGTGACAAAATTCACATTTAGAAAGAATAAAGTTGGCATTTATTTGAAATATTGCCAAGTAGACACTCTAGTAACATGTTCACGCTTCTTCTAATATGTGTCGGAGACTGCCTAATAATATTATTCCCAATAAAAATATTCTTAATTGAGTTGTATTGATAAGTAATGGGGTATTTTGTCACTTATAAAAAGCTTTTTTTTTTTTTTTTTTTTTCTCATTTGACCAATTTTATTCAGCATTTAGATTATAAGACTTATAGTGATAGATTATAATTTTGATTGCAAATGTCAGCAGCTCTCCCGCCAAACGTGATGAAGAAGATCCCCCCATCGCTGTAACACCTGACATCCCCCCCTGGACATGGACATGCAGATCTGCAGCACCATAGATCCTTCCATCGTCTCTTCCCCTTCAGATCAACTCCAACACATGTGAGCAAGACCTTTCTCCATATAATATGATTATGCACATCAATTAGAAGAATCCGAGTGCTAGAAATTCCACATTGTAAATCACGACTTGCTCAGAGACATGCACTATTTATTGCCCCCAGTTTATTTAATTCTTTTAAAACTGACAATAAAATGGCATTGTCAAATTTTCCAAATTTTTCATCTTTTAAAAAATTTAACACAAAGTTGGATACATAGTATAAAGGTAGAATCATTCTTACTATAAAGACCATAACAATAACATAATCTACGTCTTTTTTTTTAACATATTATTATTATTTCCCCTCTTCTTCTTCCGGTATATAAAATACAGACAATATCTTGTATTCTTTTTTCTTAACTATCTTGTTTACATTATCTGTTATTCTTCCATTATTAATGATGACTTTATTTTTCTCTTTTGCCACGTGCACACTGTTTGACTTTCACAGTATACCCACAAACAGGCTATGCCTTGGTGGGATTTTTGTTTATTTTTTTATCATTGTGGTAAATATAATAATTGTGTGTAAAATTAATTTTGTCTACAGCAGTCCTCTCGAACCCACCGCAGCCTGATGTGAAGTTGGCCTCCGGTGGATCCAGCCCCAGCAGGGAAGTCCAGGAGATCCTCTCCCTCAAGGGATCGGACTGTTTCTACGAGGACGAGCTGGAAGAAGATCTGAATAATCCGTCTTCTCCGCTGGAGGCGCGGGTCTCCCAGCCCAGTGGGGCTGTGTGTCCTAACAACTCAAGTCAAGCTGTTCGGGAAGGATTCCAACTGTACTCGGCACCAGAAACGGAGACGTTTGCCGCCTTGAAAATGGAGCTACCTGGAGTTGGCAATAATTCTGAACATTCTTCATGTGAGTGCAATATACTATTTTTTTATATATTTTCATATACGCCCGATGGGCAGTGGGCACATTACATTAAAATGATTAGTCAATAAAAAGGAAATCACAATTAGAGATTATTTTAACGATCTGTCATAAATTGAGTTAATATTGCATGCTTATAGCTTTGCAGAGCGTTAAACATAATATCAGCAGTCTCTTCATATTTGAACCGTTGAAAGATGAACATAATCAAACAGGAAAGGGTCCCTTTTTCTGTGAAATCTAATGATTTATCAGTGTTCAAATACATTTTATTTGTTTTGCACCACTCATTGAGACAACTGAGATTTTTCTGTAGAATAAGACAATCATCAAGAGTACAGATTCTTTTGTAAATTTTCAAATCATCCGCATACAAAAGGACCATAAGATAATAAACTAACTTTTCTTGAACACTTTGATAGTATCGTAAACAGATCCTTAAAAAATTTAGGCTTTATAAATAGAACTACGTCTGATTTCCAAAGTATTCTTACACTTAAAAACACTTTATTGCTCTTTAGTTCGCCCTATTCTTGAATACGCATCAGTAATCTGGTCCCCTCATTATGCTGTTCATATCAAGCGCCTTGAATCAGTTCAACATCGTTTTATAAGAAAAATTGCATGGAAGATGGGACTGGAAAGAGGAGACTATTCATATTCTGATATGGAGAGGTTTTTAAGCTTATCAAGTCTTGAAAAACGCAGATGCATTGCGGATATAATCTGCATGTATAAAATTATGAACTGTCTCATTGATGCCCCTGAAATTTTGGAAAATATTCTTTTTAACGTTCCACCCGTAGACTAAGAAATAATGAAATGCTGTTCCTCGGTCATCACAGGACCAATTATGGCGCACAGGCACCTTTACCCAGAATGATCAGGCGGGTGAACGATCATCAAGATCTTGATTATTTTGGTGTAAGGATGTCTTTCTTTATAAATCAGCTGAAGAATCTGTATAGTTAGCTTATGCATTTTACTTAATTTAAAAAATCTATTCTTTGTCTTTGCTGTTTATTTCTGTCCTTGCAATTTTTTTTCTTTGTAAAAATTTCGTGTATCTATAATGTTTATAATGGACTCTGTCCGTCATAAATAAATAAATAAATAAATAAGAGTGAAAACAGTAAAATAAATCATTCAATTATAAAAAGCAGACTGACACAATATGGCTATAATAATATTATTATTTGTATTTGAATTTCTTATGTTAATCTTTTGATTATTTTCACCAAAATAAAAAATAATGAAATTTATACAGTTTTTAATATTATACAGTTGTTATAAAAACATGTATAAATGAATGTAGAATAATTTTAAAGCTATTTCTATCTTTTTTTATAGGTTCCAATGACAAAACAGACATTGTATGGCCGAGCATAAATATGGAAAAGATCAACGAAGCTAATCAGAGAAAAGCAAACAGTGACAAATCAAATTCAATACATAAAAGCAACAATAGTCTGAATCGGTCTACCATAAATCTCAATGAAAATGATGATGATGAACTAGTGTGTAATGACATTGATAAAGTTCACAATAGCGAAATAATTTGTAATGATGTGGACAAGTTTCGCCATAATGAAAGTGAAAGTAATGGAAATAATCTTAGTCATAAGCAAAAAGACCAAATTATAAGTGAAATTTCTAGAACATTACAGGAATTAGCAGGTGATTTTTATGTCTTTTGATTTTTATATAATTAAATACATCATTTAGTAATTTGCTATAACTTTATCTTTCATAAAATGTAATTTAAGTTGTCAATTTCCTGTTGAAATTCGAGTTTAACAGCGTGAATTTGAATTGCAGGAGTCATTAATGAACAACAAAAAGAGATTTCTATGTTGCGCGGAGAAGTTTCTGCCTTGAGACACAGTCAGACTAATATGATGGCGTCCAGGAACTCTACAGAGGACAATAACTCTATCCGAATCATTGAACAAGCTTTACAGAAGAACCAGACTCACATAAAGCAACTTGTTGACACTGCTATAGCCAGCAGGTTAGATGCTTATTTCATTTGTAACTGTTAAAAAATATGTTTTCCATGTTTTGTCTCAGTCAAGTATGTGCATTTTTATTTCTGGAGCTAGATTTATGTAGTGATCTATTATTTTCTTAAGGTCTATATAGTACGGACCCTTAGCATACATAAGGTTCACTTGTTGAAATCAGCAGTACTTTTTAGTTTGTTGTTGAACCCCTCCATACAAGATTATTTTATTACACAACTAGTTTCTGATAGTCTGGCTTATATAAATATACAGATATAAATATATACTAGTAATTTGGGACTAATTGAATTGGGCAGAGTTAAGAACATGTGACCCCTAGCGACCAAGTCACTAACTCACAACTGTATCACAATTTACTGATTGAGATAGCATTTATTTTAAAGAACTGCTTGTTATACTTTTTTTAATTAATGTTTATTTCTGGTTTTATAATAATATGCATTTTTATTCAGTGACAGCTGTTTTGTTTTGTCAGGGTATTTTTGAACTGTTCAAAGGCAAAACGGCAGTCAAAGATTAAAAAATGCCGATTAAGAACTAGAAATCTACTTTTAAAAAAAGCTTTTTAAAAAGCACATCACAATAATTTTTTATGCACAGAGTTGACTCAGACCGGAGTAACCGTGAGGCGCTGCTGTCGGGAGTATCGCAGATCATGGGTGTACAGATAGCGGAGCGGCTGAACTCGGCCGTGGCGCACGAGGCACGCACCGCGCTGGTGCCCGCGCTGGAGCGCATCCTGGAGCCCGTGGCGCGCTCGCTGCAGCTGGACCTCGCCAGGACCCTCTCCACCACCGACCACCTGCTGACGGAGAACATTCAGCGATTGGTCAACAGCAAGGTCGGATTTACGCTTTCAATGACAAATTACATGTTTTTGAGTTTTAATAAGTTTATCGGGTGGTCCAGTGGTAGTATCGCAGTCTTTAAGTCTAGGGATCCCCGCTTCAAATCCCCACTCTGCCACGACCTGACAAAAAATATTTACATAAATATAATCTGTTATTCACAACTTAATTATGATTATTTTACTTATTATTTTATGAAATAATGCTCTCTCACTGAGATGTCCCATGCTAAAAGAAATAATTTTATATTTACTTTATTGATATTTGCCTGCAGACTGTCATGGACAACCTGTGTTTGGCTGTAGCTCAAACTTTAAACTCTTCTACAAAAGATGCCTTCAAAGAAGCTATACAAACCTCTCTGGTACCCAACATGGAAAAAGCACAAGGACAAATGTTCTACCAATTAAATCAAACATACAACAATGGCACCAAAGAATGTAAGCACTTAATAAATAAATAATTATGTCATTTTATTTTTGGACCTTAATTTTGAATGTTGAACCTTAATTTTGTTTGCAGATTTGGCGACCTTCGAAGGTTGCACAAAACGGACACTGGAGCAATTCAGCGGAATGGATGAAAACTTGCACCCAAATTAAAACCATGGCTTCCCAATTACAACATATTCTGGACCAACAGACCAAACAATCAATCGTCAACTCACAGACACAACAAACTATCAAACAGCTGAGCAACACAACCAAAGACCTTCAGGCAATGATATCCAAAACATTAGAAGGGTATTTTACTTTTATCTTTTTTCCAATAATGTCACTTTCCAAGCTTTTAATCTTAAGCAAATTTTGTTCAATCAATCTTTGCTATATTACTTTTTTAACCACCTTGTAATAATATTTACTCAAACGGTTATTAGCGATCTCATTTGAGTGTTAACCATTTATAGAGCAAGGCATTGGGGAAACTATTTTATTTAATGCTTATATTCTCTTCTAAATCATAATATTCCATTATTTAGAGCAAGCGGTATACATGTATGTTTTACCAGTTGGGCGATTACAGGAATATTGACATGTAGATACAGGTTGGTATGTGGTCAATATTGACCTTGAATCGTCGATTTTCTGTGGATTTAAGATACAAGGTCGATATCGATATTGTACCGACCTGTATCTATGTCGATATTCCTGTAATCGTCCAACAGAGAACGCTAAGGGGTTAAGTAACACATGAAATAATGTTTTTGTGTATGTTTATAGAGCACTTCATACTCACTTATCACCGATCAAGGAATGTATCCGAGAACAGATAAGTACCGGAATGGCGGCGCACGCAGCACAGCTAGAAGACAGTGTCATGTCGGCTGTCCGGTCACGCACACAAACACCTGCACCCTCAGTCATGGATATGCAGGTTAGTAATCATAATCATTTTTTTTATTTTGCATCTTTGTAATCATTGAAATACTGTTTCAATATAACCAACGGATAGATTGCTAGACATTCTGGAAGCTAGACCATTGGCGCTAGTATTTGTATGTGGGAAAATGTATTTTTCATTGGGTTAGTTTGCATAACTACGACTACTACTTTCCCTTACCCACACCAAATTGTGCATAGGGCACTGAATTATTACACCAATTGCAGTTTATCTTGATAATTGATTACAAGGCTAGATAATCAGTGCTTTGGTGCCAGTCCACGGTATGCATATGAAATATTTCTATGCGGAAAATCGCATTTGAATAAATATTTCATACAATTTGACATCTCAACAGACACGAGAAATTTGGAAGGGAATTTGGATATCTAGGCGTTTACAGGGCTTATGACCTGTCATTGGCTGGGTCAAGTGGCCACTTGATGTATTACAACATTCCCCATTTCACCTAGTATTTAATATCCACATCTGCCAATATACAATAAAATGGCGCGATGCTTCACATGTGAACACTCTCTGTCATCCATTGAGAAAATTGCTAAGCATTTTAGCAGAAACCTTTATGATTGCATGTTGTAGTACATCAAGTGGCCACTTAACCCAGCCAATGACAGGTCATAAGCCCTGTAAAACGCCTAGATATCCATATTCCCTTCCAAATTTCTCGTTTCTCTTGAGATATCGAATTGTAATTATTAGCCCGTAATGGGTGAAATCCAGTTTTTGTCTACAAGTATTTGGACACACTCAAAATGTTGTTTATATATCGTGGGGTTGCTGCCAAAAGTTGGTAGGTCCACATTTTAGGTATATTGAGTTAGCGATGAATTGAGTGTCTTAATGTGAATATCTATGCCCGGAAAAAGTTTGTAGCTCCTCCGATCTCAGTAAAGCAGCTTTACAGCTTATGTTTTTTTTCAAGAAAATATCTTAAGTCCAGTTTTTTCTATTATCAAACAAGAAAAAGTTTGTAAAAACACTAACAAAATTTTTCTCAGGCAATGAACAAGCCAAAATTGGCATGTATCGTTACTGCCAAAACATTGTAATATTCACTAACCATTTTTTTCCCATTTAATTTGCTTGCATTTTAAAATTAAATGTTTACAGCTGAAATATTGTAAGAATACTTACAGTATTAATACTGACATTAAATTGACCAAATTAAATGTATCATTACAACCAAAACATTGTAATATCACTAATCAATTTCTTTGTGTTCAATTGATAGTATTTCAAGTAAAAAAAATGTACAGCTAAAAGTTTGTAACTGCACTTTCAATATTTTCTCAACAGAAAAAAGTTGGTAAGTACAACCTTGCTTTGCAAAATAATATATTATATTGATTTTGTGTCATTTATTACAACAGTTGTTTTTTTTTAATATATTCATTTTACTTCAAATTATTTGAAAAAAATAGCACGAAGTTTTTATCATTTTGTCTGATTTTAGATAGAATGTCAAACTTTAAAATTGCGATTACTCCATAACATGTTTTATGGACTTACCAACTTATGGCAGTAACCCCACGATATATTTCATATTTACCCCGTCGGGAATTGAACCCACGATCTCATGTATTGTAGCTACATCATGAGGCGAATACTACATATTGCATTAACTATACTATAATTATTTCTGGACAAGTCAATTCTCGTGTAACAACCACAACATCTATGATACAGTATTCCAAGCTTATTTTTGTATGACAATCATCAAAAATACAGTAAACTTGTCTATTGTTTCAGTCGCAGCAGAACCAGATTGAGCAGCTGCTGGCATCGGGACAGACTAACGCGGCATTCCAGCATGCGCTCAGTGCCTCTGACCTGCGGCTGGTGGTGCACGCATGCGCCACGGCCGACCCTCGCCGCGTGTTCCGCCACCCGTGTCCCCTGCAGCAGCACGTCCTACTCTCCCTCATCCAGCAGCTCGGGGCTGACATGAACAGTGACACACAACTCAAGCACAGGTTTCTATCTTATTTATATATAATCGTTTTGCTAGGCACGTACTTCAACTAGCCAACATGATTTCTTTTTCAGTCACTCGGTTAAGCGTAAAAATAATCACCCAACTAACTAAGAAGAGAGATATTTTAGTATAAATTAAATGAATTCTATCTAAAAACCTGCTAAAACTGAATAGAATTAGATCTTCTGTGACCGCACAACTTTTCTTTATTACATACATATTTTTTAAAGGATTATTTAACAGTTTCCAGTCTGTAAATTTAAATGAGTGCAGAATAATATGTATAACCTTTTTTACTTCCAGTCTTATGTTTAGGGCTAGTTTGCAATAAATCATTATGCATTTTCTAAAAACTTGTGTAACAAAATTCATAGTACATCCCGAAAACTGGTGAATCTACATCATATTTGGAGTCGAATGTGTATGTAATATGACTTTTGAATCTTGAGTTGTTGAAAAAAAAATTTCTTCTTATAAATGCTTTCATAAGTACTGCAGATTAAATAAAATTGCACAAATTCTTATTTAAATGCGGTTTTTTTTATTTTGATAGGAATTTGCAAAAATTTATTTAAAAAAATTAAACTTGAAAAACGTGGGTTGGCTCTTTTGACCACCAAGGCAACGATTAGTTTTGCTTGACATGACATTGTCAATCAGAGAGACTAATATGCGTTATTATGTTTGTGGACCATCTTTTTAATTACAATAATGTACTTTCAGATATTTAGAAGAAGCCGTAATGAATTTAGACAGCGGGAATCCGGTAACGAGGGAAACACATGCCATTAGTGCTCAAGGAATTGCAGAAACAGCTATCCAATTTCATCACTAATAATCCATACAACGAAGGAACACGCAATCTCCGAGTCCTCATGCTGGCCACTGAGGCACTCATTAGATCCGGAGAAACTGATATCTCCCACATGACGACAGCCATTCTTTTAATTGTTCATTTTCCAATTCTGACCGAGGAGATCATTTTACTCAGTAACAGTAGTTAAAATAATGTTTTTTCAAAAACCTAAAATGATTCATTTTTGTTCACAACTAAATAATTTTGGCTAGTTTTCATTTTAGGCAAAACACATATATTATGTAAGTCTGAGGTATAGAATTTTAAGCGCCATACAATTCTCTCTTTTTTTAAGTATTATTTTGCTCGGGCGATGTTGTCCATTATATCAGTTATAGTGTATTTCTAACTATTCCCATTTTCATGAAGGAGCTCTAAGGGGTAACATTAAAATTAAATCATCATTGTTGTACTCAGGCTATTGAGACCTAACCTAATAATGTTTTGTGCATACATAAATATCTATCTGTAGTATTTTTTTAAGGTTGCCTTTATTTGCATTAAGATTTCTGTTGCTGTAAGTTATTATTACTTGCTCTAGATTTTTTGTTTTACAGCAAATCTAATTACGTTGCTATTAGTGCAAACTATCCAACAAAATAATTGACTGATAGTTTGTGGCGTCTCGCTCACTCGCATACTAATGAAGAGTGATATTAATTCAGTATTTTCTTCCACCTCACTCAGTAAGCGAGTAAGACATCACAAATAATCATAAAATGAAATAAAAATTTATGGGTTTTTATACAAGAACTTCACACTGTTTAAGTTTTATAGGAATGTGAGTGTTATTACATAGCGCTATACTCATTTGATTTCTTTTAAATAATCTGTATATGTGAGTAAAGTTGAAAAAAAAATTGTTACAAATGACTGCTAATATTGAGTTTAGCTCAAATTTCTGTTAACAATTTTTAAATGTGTCTATTTTTAAGTCATGATTTCTTCGGTCAAAATGTTGCTGTAAGAAATTACTCCACGATAATTGTTGTGTTCACTCTTTGAAAATCGCTGACATTCTTTTTCGTCTGATAAGTATTAAATATGAGAAATATTTTGTTTTTTATGTTATGTAAAATTATTTTAAAAATAAACATTTTCTAAAAAAAATCATCCTGTTTTTACTACTACTACTTTCCCTTATCCGTACCCAAGGTGCAAAAGGCACTGCATTGGTACACTAAGTGCAGTGTATCTTGATCATTTTATTACATGAATGTAAGATGATCAATTTTATGCTTCAAAACCAGTCTGAAGTATCCAGAAATATGAAAATCATTCATTCATTCATTTATACCACATCCGCTCCCTATGTGGAGCATATGGAATACACAAACTGCCTCCAGGCCAAGCGATCAGCCGCCAGCTCCCGCGCATCCTGTCAAGTCCACGTCCTGCAGCTCTGACGCAAACTGCCGACGAATTGTCAACAGTGGACGACCGGGACGCCGAGAACCTGATGCCTTGTAAAATAGGCAAGCATGGTTAAGGCTCTCGGGAGGCATACGTAGTATATGGCCTAGCCAGCCGAAACGCCTTTGCCGGATGACAGTAGATACCAAGGGTTGATGTGTCCGTTGCCTCACCTCTGTGTTCCTTACAAAGTCAAACCACAGCACACCTAAAATTCTTCTAAGACACCTATTCTCAAAATTTAGTATTCTGCTGTCTTGGGCCCTAGTTAGGTGCCACGATTTGCAGCCATAGAGAAGAACAGGTGTGATGCAGGAGTTATAAAGGCGGCATTTTGTTTTAACCGAGTAAATATCCGATCTCCAGACAGCTTTCATACTGTTGAATGCGGCGCCCGCTACTCCAAGCCGCACTCCCAGTTCTTTCTGAACTCTGCCGTTTTCTGTCATGTACGCTCCCAGGTATTTGAAGCTCTCGACCCTTTCGATGACTTGTCCCGACAAAGCCAGGGGGATCTGGGCATCTTGACACGAGCTGTTACACATGACATGGGTTTTACCAATGTTGATTTTTAAACCCATGCACGTGGAGTGCCAATTAAGCCTATCAACAATAATTTGAAGGCCCCCAACTGATTCGTCAATAAGGACGGCGTCATCAGCGTACACCAGGTCGCAGAGCTTTTGGGAGGGGGAGATGGATATTTCTCGGTCTGGTGGAATTGACATCCTCAGGATAAAATCCATGAGGATTATAAACAGAAATGGGGTAAGGACGCAACCCTGTCGCACTCCGGTGGTGACCTCAAACCAATCTGAGACAACATCGTTAATTCTTACTCGGCATTCGCTATCAGTGTGAAGGGCTTTGATTAGTCCGCAGATTATATGGAAATAAATATTTAATGTTAACATCATACGGGAATCGAACCTGCGACCTCATGCTTGGTAGCCAAATGCTCTACCACTATGCTACGAGGCGGACAAATTTAACCTTAATCATAAAAAAAAAATATTTTATTACTTTTCATCTATCCCAAACATAATACATTATAATAATTCAAAATAGGTCTATAAACTATATAGGCTCACTTTCCGCCTAGAATTTGTGCACTTTGTTCTTGGAAACAATTTTAAACAAGGGACTTGTAAAATACTACTTTTAAATTAACAAAATTAAATGAATAAAGATTAGTACGTGTCGAGTTGTAGCAGATAAGAGGCTAAAAATCAAACAATACTTCAAGTACAGGCAATATTTTATTTCACAATTTAGCAATTTAGAAGTAAGAAATGCATTTTATATGAGTTCAAAATAAAAAGACATCATCTGATATAAGACAATGAGCAAGAAGTAAAGGTGATCTGGATATATTACTTTGCCAATTTTAATGCCTCTTTGATGTGAGCTGGAAGCTTAACTCGTTTTCTCTTTTTTACTTTTCCACTTTCTTTTTCATTGCCAATAATGTTCTGTTTTGCTTGCTGAACTTTCTTCTTTTTCTTCAAGCAGGATAGTGGATTAGGGCCTCCTTTCCTCCTTTTCTTTTTGTTTTTATGGGTTTCTTCTACCTGCATACCTGATTTTTCTTTCAATACAATCAAAGTCTTTTCTTGAATGGGATTTAGAGACCCGAGATTATCTTGCTTAGACTTTGCGAGTTCATAGCTTACAGGAGAAGGTTTCTCCAGAGTTGGTGCTTTTTGGTGCAAATAAATTAGAGGTGTTCCCGGAATTCCTCTCAAACTGCCCTGAAGTGCTCTGTCTTGTGTGGCTACTATGTAATGAGATTTGTTATCTGGTCCTACCATAGATAACAGGCAATCAGCCCCTGAGATTGGTTCGCGGTGTCCACATTGATGAATCCCAAATTGTTTCAGTATTGTGAGAGCACCTAATGTCTTTTTGGCGATTCGTTCCGTTTCTATAAGAACACATTTTGTTGTAAGAAGTTTGACTTCAGCCACTAAATATTTTGGCAATTGTTCCTTGATATTAATTTGTTCCTTAAATATAATAAGAAATCAGTTTTTGAATATATACTTCAATATATTATAACAAAACGAATCTCAACTTCTTTATGGCGATCGAGGTTTTAGAATGTATTACTGCATAAATCAATTGGAAGGATTACACGATGCATCCACTAAAAAGTTGGGGACAACATCTTGCCATTTTTGACTTTGTTCCTTTAATGTAAGATGTGAATCCACGCTGTCGGCTTCAGGGTCTGGAAGTTCTTCTACTGGAACTAATATATCATCGAATGGTAATTCATCTTCTCTCCAGGCGTCATCCACCAGATCAACTAGGCGAAGATTTCTTACTACATCACTATCCATTTCTGAAATAAACGTTTAATGATGGAACAGCACAAGCGTTTAATTTTTAATTTCAAAATTCGATGCAGCCAAAAAAGAGTCGAGATTCGAAGTGTTATAAAGGCTATAAATCAAAACCTAACGAAAAGAAAGTTCTAACCTCTTTAGCGATGAAACAAAAAGTACCATCGATTAGTATTTGATAAGGTTGGTGAAATTCAAAAATTATTGCAATAAAAAACTTAAGAATCTCTGCACTTTTTTATAACGTGCGATTTTCATTGTAAGATACGAACCCTCGCGATTTGTTAACAATACTGCTATAAAATCTGATAAAATGAATTAAGAATGTATTTTCTTAGCAGATATCTCGATTTATTATTTTATTTGTAGAACATTAAAAAAAACACATTTTTCGTTGAAGTAACCCACAAGCCACAAGCAACCTTGATTTTGAGTTATTTGACTTTCGACCAAAGATATCTTTCGACTTTCGAAACAGGCAAAGACAATAAACACAGGTTCCCGACAACAAAAATATTAGGTATGTTGTTAGTTATTCCAAGTTATTCTACATTCTCCAAAATGTACAGCCCTAGCGTCCTATTCGATTTTATCAGATCATATTGAAATAATCTCTGCTTTGTTATTTGACATGTTGGACATGTTTCGTTTTTCGTGCGTCTCGCTTGGGTTTTGACGGTTTTGACTTTGAGTTTTGAGCGTCGCTGTCGAATGTGTGTATAAGATTTGATAATTTGCTCGAAATAAAATTTGCTGTCCTCATTGCGTGATCATTTCATGCTTGTTAAATAATTTTAAAATCTTATACAAGTCTTCAAAGTATAATCAGCCAAACATGTCGAGAAGTAAGTCACCTGGTAACGAAAGACGCAATAGTCGACGTGATAATCCAAAAAAGAGAGATCGCTCTCCTCAGAGACCTGTAAAAGAGGATAGAAAAAGAGCTAAACACGTACGACAATCGCGTAGCCAAAGCCCCAAATCGGAAAAACAATCATATGAGACCAAACGTAGTCGGTATTCTGACAAGTACTCAGCTTCTAGAGAGGACCGAAGTAGAACTTACAAACGGTATTGGGACAATCAAAAAATTGAGAATGACAGTCAAAATGAAAAAACTGAACGTGACTATAAAGTTGGATCCAGATATTATGATCATCCCGAAAAATCTCAAAAGACAGATAAACCCATCGAAAGCAAAACCGTCCCAGTGCGGCCCAAAAAGGAAAAAGATCTTTTAACTTCCAAGACAGGCGGAGCCTACATACCTCCTGCTAGGTTGCGAATGATGCAAGCTGAAATCACCGATAAAAGTTCAGCCGCTTATCAAAGGATATCTTGGGAAGCTCTAAAAAAGTCAGTTCATGGCTACATAAATAAAATTAATACTGGAAATATAGCTATTATTATCAAAGAATTGCTGAGAGAAAATATAGTTAGAGGCAGAGGATTGCTTTGTCGTTCCATCATCCAAGCACAAGCCGCATCTCCCACTTTTACTCATGTGTACGCTGCTTTAGTTTCCGCTATCAACTCCCGTTTCCCCAATATTGGAGAATTGCTGTTAAAACGTCTTGTTATGCAGTTTAAAAGAGGATTCAAAAGAAATGACAAATCAATTTGTATTTCAGCTGCAACTTTCATAGCCCATTTAGTGAATCAGAAAGTAGCCCATGAAATCTTAGCTTTAGAGATATTGACTTTACTGGTGGAGAGTCCTACCGATGATTCTGTAGAAGTCGCCATAGCTTTCTTAAAAGAATGCGGACAGAAGTTAACAGAAGTATCAACCAAAGGTATAAATGCCATATTTGAAATGTTACGAAACATTTTACACGAAGGTCAGTTAGACAAACGTGTCCAATACATGATAGAAGTAATGTTTCAAGTAAGAAAAGATGCTTTCAAGGACCATGTAGCTGTGTTGGATGAATTGGAATTGGTTCCCGAAGAAGATCAATTTACACATCTCATAATGCTTGATGAAGTTACTGATACGCAAGATATATTGAGTAAGTTTATTCTCTTTCATTTAACTTATCTTCATAAGAATTCACTTTAATATTAATAAAGACGTATTTCATAAATTAAAATCCATCTTTTTTCAGATGTGTTCAAATTTGACCCTAATTATGAAGCAAATGAGGGAAAATATAAAGAGCTCTGTAAGGAAATTCTCGGAAGTGACGCAGAATCTAATTCTGATGACGAATCTGAAAGTGGAAGTGAATCTGATTCAGAAGTGGAAGAAGAAAATCAAGATAACACTCAAAAAGATGGAGTGATTATAGATAACACAGAGACCAATTTAATTGCTCTTCGTAGAACTATTTACTTGACTATTCATTCCAGTTTAGATTTTGAAGAATGTGCTCACAAACTTATGAAAATGCAACTTAAACCGGGACAAGAAATGGAGTTGTGTCATATGTTCTTAGATTGTTGCGCCGAACAAAGGACTTATGAAAAGTTTTATGGCTTGCTAGCACAAAGGTTTTGCCAAATTAACAGAATCTATGTTAGTCCGTTCGAACAAATTTTTAAAGATTCCTATGGAACTGCCCACAGATTAGACACAAATCGTTTGAGAAATATAAGTAAATTTTTTGCTCATCTCTTATTTACTGACGCAATTAGCTGGGATGCTCTAGAATGTGTAAAACTCAATGAAGAGGACACAACAAGCTCTAGTAGAATATTCATCAAAATTTTGTTCCAAGAATTAGCCGAATACATGGGTCTAGGAAAACTCAACGAAAGGTTAAAAGATCCGTAAGTATCTTCAACTAAACACAATGCCTTGTTTGTATAAACTATATTTTAAAAATAAAAACTCTCTTCTATAGGGAGTTTTATAAAAAGTCTAAATAAACTATTTTAGTAAAGGAAAGGAAATTTTAAATCTAAATCTTGCATTTATTTGTTTGACATAATATAAGACTCACAATAATGACCAATTTATAGTTTCCATGGAAATGGGACATGTTGAGACTTGTTCCGACTTCACTATGTAAAAATATTTAAATGAGGAAATTAATAATATGATGCTCTTTAAATTTTCACTCAATAATTCATATCACTATATTTATTTCAGAACACTCCAGGAACCCTTTTCAGGGATATTTCCAAGGGACAATCCTAAAAACACTCGTTTTGCCATAAACTTTTTCACTTCGATAGGGCTGGGAGGTTTAACAGATGAACTCCGTGAACATTTAAAGCAAGCTCCTAAGGTAAGCTTACTATAATATACATAAGTATTTGTACAATTAAGAGGATGTGTGTAGTCCTGTAACCAACCATGTTACATGATTACATGAGCAATGTGAGCATCGATTCTGATTACAGTAGTGCATGTTCTAATAAGTCTACTTAATGAATTTGAAATAATCTTATGCTGTTATTTGAAACTTTGAAAAACTTTGCAATCTTACGATATACGCAAATATTTTAACTACTTAATGCTTTTGAACGAGTAATGTTCGCGGGGGTTTTATATTTAGATTTGTTTAATTTTCTTTGTACATTCTGTTAAGTTTTTTTACTTTGCCATAATGTAACAAATATGATGAACATTCACTGCACTTGGTGTACCAATGCAGTGCCCTATGCACCATTGGGTGCGGATAAGGGAAAGTAGTTATTATTATTATTATTTTACATTTTTTATTGCTTCTGTTGTTTTTTAACTCTTTGAATAAAAGTAATATAAACCTGATGTTTCTAGTTATTAGTCGCTGCGGTGGTGAAGAGAACTTAAGTCCCATATTATGTACCTATTGTATGTGGGTTAGCTCTCTTCACCACCACCACAACGACGATATATCCGAAAATAACTAAGCCAAAAAGTAGAAAATAAATTGTTTTGGATTGGGTTTCATTGTAAACTTCAACAACAACTTACTGGTTAATTGTTTTGCAGACTGAAGCTTTATTGCAGCAACTGAATGTAACATCAAATACAAAATCTAGTTCTGGCTCCAGTTCGAGTAGTAGTGATGATTCCAGTTCTTCCTCCACTGATTCCTCTTCGGATGACTCATCATCCTCTGGTTTGTATCAAATTGAATCAATACATAATAATAAATGTTTATCGTTTTTGTTCATATCACAGGATGTCAAAACTGATTATTTTCTTGAATTCAAGAGGGATTATAAGAAAAAATGACTCATCAAAATTGTAATCCAAATATAGATTTAAATCTCATTGGTAGATTGATGCGTGCTAAAAAATATCTACCCAATGACATTAAATACTGAAACTGTTAATTTTTGACACTGGCAGTGTTGTAGCTACGTGAAGATAATGTGTTATATTATTACTGTGCTTGTTGATATATTAAGCCGTTGTACTTGTTTACTAACAGATTAATTTTAAAAATTGAAATTACTGCTACATTATATCCTCCATCTAACAGACACATATACAATTAGTGGTGTTAGTTTGTTAATTCTATTGAATGTGTTCTCATGAATTTTCATTTGTTTATTCTAGGTGATGATTCAGATGGATCTTCAGAAAGTGAAGATGATCGAAAAAAGAAACCAACAGACAGAAAAAGGAAAGATATTTTACCTAAACATAAAAAGAATGTGGATAGTTCTAGAAATGCACGCAAATCAATGGAAAGAGATCATCGCAGAGAAAGCGACGAAAGAAGCAGCAGATATCAGGAGAGAAGTAAAGGATATGGAAGTGAAAACAGAAGAAATAGGTAGTGATTTTCTTACTGTATTGTATATCAACATTCATCATCTAAAAAAAAAATTGTTGATGCTTTCTGATTTAGTATCTTTTGTACTGTATGTCAATTGTATTTTTTCAGATTATGATCTATTAAACTGAATAAAATAACATAAGTGTATTTTTTCTCTCCTTCGAAATTGATAATTTTTTTGCCCGATTTTATTAGTTAACTGTGAGTGGAGCTTGGATAAGCAGGCGCCGTATTCAACAATATGAAGGCTAATCTGTGATGAAGGCTGTCTGGAGATTGGATGTTTACTCAGTTAGAAACAAAATTCCACCTTTTTAATGTCTGCTCTCTATGATTAGGAGTCGTGGCTCGTGGCATAATCCTTCAAAGATATTATTCACGATATTATGTATGTATGTATATTTACATATAGTGATATTTATTATGCCTATCATCGATATTTTGGATGGTCAGACCCATAGAATACACACTAATAAGTCAGACCCAGTACCTACTTTGACCGTATTTAATCAGTGATTATTGTTTATGTATTTTACCATTGAGATGAAATAATATTATGGAAACAACCAGCGGTGCGAGTTTTAAGACACTTCTGCGCATACGAATTAAGTACAAAAATCGTATGCGCAGTAGTTCCACAAAATTAACAGAATCGAGGCCCAGGATTCTGTTAATTTTGTCGAACTACTGCGCATACGATTTTGTACTGAATTCGTATGCGCAGAAGGCAGAAATGTCTTTAAGAGAATACGGCCACAGACGACTTGATGGGGGGAAAGTCACTTCCGAAATTAGCGACACTCCAACCCACGACAAAACATAAAACTAATTAACTGTCGGTAACAGCATACTGTAATATCTACCGAGAGCCGCTTATTTTATAATTTGGCATTGCGCAAACTATTTTAGATTTTATATCTCTTCCAAGCGTTTATTTTACTTTTGATACATGGGCGCCTATAAAGTTTCGTAATTATTGACAGGCAACCATAGACCGAAAATGCAATACTTCATGTTTTTTTCTTTAAGATAGTGAAGCACATGTTCTTTAGCTCCGATATTTATCGATATCGATAATTATTGAGCCTACTTATGCAACGAGGATTATTCAAGTTGATTTTTTCCATGAAAAAATATAAAATGTGATTTAAATTAAAACCTATTTGTTTTTTTTCTTTGTTTGTCGCGACACAGAATTTCTCAATTTACATTACGACAATAAAATAGTCCATTTTTGGGTTTTTTGTAACTCCTGCACCCGATGACAAACTTCAATTAAGGAGTTTATCGAGACTATATTTAAAGTTTCTTTTGTAAAAAAATATATATATTTTTTTGTATTGAATAAAGACTTTAAAAAAAAGTTTTACGACAGCGCTTTCGTAATATAAACTCTGCTTTTAAACGTCTGGGTATGTTTATGAACTACAAAATGTTGCGCAAAAATAAAATATAAATTGGTTAAAAATTGATTAATAAATACTTCTTTATAAATAAAGTCGATTTTTATGAGAAATCGATTCGGCAACGCATTGGGACATCCCTAATCGATACATAATCGAGCTGTCAAAAGTAAAATAAACGCTTGGAATTGGATAGTTGCCGGTAATACGTGGGTAATCCTAACCTAAACGCTAGTTTTATATTTTTTCGTGGGTCGCGCCGGAGCACGTCGGAGTGTCGCCCACAACGACAGAGGATTGTTTTTTGTTTTCCTTTGATTTGACGTTTAAGTAGGGTCCATTTATTATTATGGAAGTCGTTGGTGTTCTATGCTCAACTCATATAAGGATCTGTGGATCTGTGACTCAAATCACTCAAACTCAAAAATAATCTGTGCTCTCAAATTTTAGCGCCGGGCGCATGCTTTTCCGCATTTTGTCTAAATACAAAAATAGGTAAATAATAAAACAAAAACAAAATAATTCGCCTTGCGTATTTCATGTTGTGTAAACAAAGTTTCTAGTAATCTATCAATACAATTTTTTTTTTGCAATCTTGTTATAAGTCTTGTATTGTAGTTTGTATTGAACGACTGGATCGACACTGGATCCATACATATAACATAATCATAAACTTTGCCGCTTCGACAAAACGTTACGAGTTATAAATCGCGTATCAAAATGTCGATGGATAATGTTAAAAGTGAAATTGTGGTCGACCGCGACTATAGGGAGCGTTTGAAGTCAAATCCTAAATTTACTGAGCTCGCCGACGATGAAAAGGCGGAAAAGATTAAAAACATTGTTGAACGCGAGTTTTCTACAGAAATTCAAAGGAAAGAGAAGGATATCGAGTTGATTGATGAACGGTAATTTGAAAAAAATAATTTTATGAAGTATATATATTATTTATTATGTTTCACATAGTTTGGGTAGTTTGAAGAGTACGTAGTATACCGTAGAAAACCTTTATTTTGTCATGGCGTATACCCTTTTAAACTAGAAAAACTCAATGCAGAAGTCTCATATTTTTATTTTTATTTAGGCTCACCCAAGCCAAGAAGACACTCCACAGGTTGAGGTATGCAATAGTCAACAGTTACTACAACTCGAAACAGTTTCAGCTAACAGAAGAAGATATACACAAGGAAGTTGCAAATCAGAAGGATCCTGTAGCCAGAAACAAGGTACAGTGAGTTAGGGCTACTACAAAGGTTAATCAAAATGTAGGGATTCAGATTCTGAATGCCTTTCCTCAATACTTACATACCTAATATCTTTTTATGATATATTTACTGCGTACATTTAATGTAATAACCTTAAGCTATTAACGTGGGGGGTCATTCAGACCTGCCAGCACTAAAAAAGAAAATTAGATCATCCCTTTCCCTCTCATTACATTTCTATGGCCTTAATCAGGGGGTTAAGATCACAGGGGCCTATGCATATTTTAAGAAAACGAGTTAAGAAACAAGGTACAGTGAGTTAGGGCTACTAGGTTAATCAAAATGTAGGGATTCAGATTATGAATGCCTTTCCTTAATACTTACATACCTAGTACCTTTTTATGATATTTTATAATGAAAATAAATTTAATGTAATAACCTTAAGCTATTAACGTAGGGGGTCATTCAGACCTGCCAGCACTAAAAAAGAAAATTAGATCCCCTTTCCCCCCTCATTACATTTCTATGGCCTTAATCAGGGGGTTAAGATCACAGGGGCCTAACTAAAAAAATGCATATTTTGAGTTAAGCCCACTTTCCTCAATGCCAAATCATATTTATTAGAGACACAAAGCTCTATCCTCATAAAAAAACTTTTAAAAAACTTTTTAGCAGTTATTTTTACCAGATAGCATTGTCATTAATAAATATTTATTTATTCATTTATTAAAGATAAACATTACAAAATAGTTAATAAATAAATTTGTCCTCACTGGGTTAACCCTATATGACTAAGCATTAAGGAAACCAGGCTTAACTCAAAACTTGATTAAAATTCACTATCTTATTATTCATTAGTTCAATTCTCAAATCAATAAAATTTGTAATTAGGCCCCTGTGACCTTACCCCTCCGAAGTGGCGAGTGTAAGTAAAAAATGTAGGATTTTAAAATCTAGACTTTTGTTTGCCGCAGGTGCATTCCCTGCTAAAGAAGGAACAGAAAAGGATCCACCCGGCGCTGAAAAAGCTCCTCGGCACCTCACCAGACCTGAACCTGGACGATATCTTCAGAATCCGATCGCCAAGAAATAAAAACAAGCAAAATGCTGTGGCAAGTCACACTAAACGATTGACAATAATCATTATAGTGTTCTATATTTAATTTAATTTATTTTTTTTTTGGTATATTTATACCAGTAGGTTCTTATTACCTTATTAACATTTGTCTGTAGACAGAATTTTGTTTCTAGCACTTAATGACCTTTTAGTCATCAGATGGCTCTATTACCTTACTGACATGCACTTTAAATAATGTTTTTTCACAACAATTTTATTTTAAAATGTCTACCTATGTAGTAGGTTTTATTTTGTAACAGATTCTTGCTAATTCAATATTGGCAAAAAAGAAACCACATACTTAATTAAATATTAAACAAGTGTTCTCAGTTTAGGGGCGGTGTATATATCGTTGATGCACATTAAATATGGACCATGTGACACTGATAAGCCCACTCTGAGATTGTGGAAAAATCTGTGTTTTTAAAGAGGCTAAATAAAATATAACACTTTGGTTTATGTAAAACAAACGGATTATGAA
Organism: Micrasema minimum; assembly: GCA_022494985.1. Taxonomy (NCBI): domain Eukaryota; kingdom Metazoa; phylum Arthropoda; class Insecta; order Trichoptera; family Brachycentridae; genus Micrasema; species Micrasema minimum. Next base: position 51,199 of record JAGVSP010003295.1, on the reverse strand, counting down.
TCCAAGCATTTTTTATGTTTAGTATTTACATTAAAACAGTAATTATTATAAATTGGAAATTTGAGATTAGAAAGTTCTCAGAATCACATAGCCCATATTCTATATTATGAATTATAAGTATGATTGAAATATATTTGTTATTTCTGTATCTTCTCCAGTCTCAAAACCAGACAATACCAGTGGACGATTCTATCGAGTCGCTTCGGCCGGAAGGAAAAAGAGAGAGCTCGGAGCAGAGCGTCGGCGAGGAGGAGAGTAGTTTAAAGGTCCCCCGCTACATTGGGCCACCAACATGGACAGGGATGTACTGGAGATAGATCTGGCTAGGAGGAACAAAAGGAAACAGAAATTTAGAGTCATAATCGGTGAGATTCAAACCATATCTTGATGACGCAAACCTCACAAGTTCTTAAATCAAATTAGCTGAAAGGTTGTGGAATCCATATTTCACATAGAGAGCGAATGTGGAAAGCAGTAGTAATTTCTTTAGAATCTAAAGGACCGGTTTTATTAATAATGACTGTTTGTAACACTTAATAACTTTTAAGGTAACACGTCCAAGTACACACCCCCGCACTCAGATATGGACCGTTCCACTCACCGCTGGCTGCTGTATGTCCGGGGGCCACGGGATAAGCCCGACATCTCTCACTTTGTGTCCTCTGTCACCGTAGGGCTGGATCAGTCCTATGCCCCCCACAATGTCATGCACCTCAAGTGAGTATCCAAAATTCTTCTTTACAAAGGTGGATTCACTTTTCCTTTGAAGTAGTTGTTGGGGATCTGTGCATCTTATGAAGCTAAGATTAGACTTAATTCTCATATTAAGGAGACTACTGTCGTGCAGCATTCTTTGGCTCTTATCATTTCAGCCCTGCACAACAATCTTTCTATTGGAAAGCAATTCTTCTAAGGGAATAGAGTTTATCTACCGGAGTAGGTTTTTAGCACTTTTGTTTTAAAAAAGGAAGCAAGCAAGTTTATACATTTTTCAAAAGTACTATTGTTAATAGTTAATTGATTTGCAGATCAGCACCATTTCACTTGTCACGTAGAGGCTGGGGAGAGTTTCCTGTCCAAGTAAGACTCCACTTCAGAAACGACCGCCTCAACAAACCTGTCAACCTCATACATCAACTGCGGCTGGATAGGAACTACACTGGATTGCAGACCTTGGGTATGTTATGTTTTTATCTTACCGTGTTAGCGGAGGGTTTTTTTGCAGAGTAAGACTCCATTTTGAGAAGTTAAAGATGCTTGTTTAACGAAAAAATTAATGTGTATATTTCAGGAGCGGAGACAGTTGTGGATGTTTGGTTGTACACAGATGAATCAATGGTAGAAAAAACTCCTAATGTTGGACTTGAAACCCATGGAACATCAAAAGAATCAAACCTTTCTTCCTTTGAAAATAATACGGAAACTATATCTTCCACATCATTGAAAGTAGAAAACTCCTGGCAGGACATTAAGACAATGTCCAACTTCACTCCGTCCACTTGGTCTACCGAAGTGCCAACCGATATTTTTGACGTATCAAAAGTGAAAACTGAACAAACAAATGAGGTTTTAGAAGATCCAATCCAAAGTGTATCAATCAAAGTGGAAAAAGAAGACAATCTACAAATAGATTCAGTGGAAAATTATCCTATAGTCAATATTAAAACAGAACCAATGGATATAAATGATGAAGGCTATGTCAATCAAAATAAAATAATTTCGAAATTCGCTGTTGTCAATGCAGGGGTGCTAGTCAAAAATGAACATAGAAAAGTCATGCATGCAAGTCGATCGCTTTTAAAAGCTGACAACAGCATGCAACATAATAAAAAATCACTGTTAAAATCTAATAATTTGCTGAAGTCAGAGGTTTTAAATAACCCAGATACGGAAAATTCTGAAATCTTTAGCAGAAATACGCACAAAATTACTAGCATTTTAGATTGCATACACAGAGACCATTGCTACGTAAAGGAAGAATATCTGCAATCGGACTCCTATAAATTTTTGAATAGAAAAATAACTACAGATTTAAATGGTATTTTGATTTTCAACAACAAACCATTCACACAGAATAGCATTTTAGAATTTGAGAATAATAATTCCTCAAGTACCATTGGTTTTCCTACATCCGTTGGTGGAAAAAATGCGGAAAATATAGCGTCTGGTATTGTCTCATTTATCAAGACCAATTTGTGCAAATTGGACAGTGTCAGGGAGGCCGTTAGTTTCATGTTAAAATATCTACCACTGGTTCACGAGATGGCTGACTACCAAGACTTTCTCCGGGTGTTTCCGTACGCTGTCCAAAGTGTGGATAAATATTACACATTGAATACTATCAAGCGAAGAAATAATGAGGTGAGAGTTTTGTTTTTACTCAATAACAATTATTTGAACTGGTACTGATCATCCTACCTTCATGTAATAAAATTATCAAGATTCACTGCACTTGGTGAACCAATGCAGTGCCCTATGCTCCATTGGGTGCAGATAAGGGAAAGTAGCAGTAGTAATATCATTATTTTATAAGTAGGTATGCCACATTTTTGTGGTCATGAATAACTAATTTTAATAAGCACGTCCATGACTTTTCAAATTGCACAATGCAATATTGCTAACTTCATCCGGTACTTTGCGACAATTTGTATCTAGGTGAAAGCAAAAGTAGTATCTGTAATTTGAAAAATCGTCACCACATCAAAATGCACATAGCACTTATTCGCAGCATAGCAAGTATTAGTACCTATTTTGTTAGTAAAATTTGAATGTTTAAATTTATACAACAAATTAATTGTATACTTCATTGGAAAATTCCATGCCCATGAAGTATTGAATTAGTTTCTTCTAGAATTTTCTAAATTAGATTTTTAAAATTCAAAATACTTTGCCCAAATGTCACAGGCGTTTTCTAACAATGGGACAACTATGTATGCACAATCTTATGAGAGTATTCACTCTGAAAAGTCACTTGGCTTAAAAATTTGTCAAATAATGTATGGTATCTCATGCCAGTATTCACACATAACAAGCGACTTGTCCATTTTGTGACTTTTGTAAACTCAATCTATTAGTGTCAAAGGTAGTTGGTCAAAATGAATAGTGGCCTAGTTTGTTGATAGTTCTGTCACATTAGCCCAACTGTGTGAATACAACTGCCCGCATACAGATTTTTAAGAAGCTATTATATTATGATTAGTTTATTAAAATAAAAGTGATGGATTTTCTTTCTAGTGGACAAGAGCAAAAATTATTCACAATGTTTTAAAAGAATATTTCATACCGAGATTAAAAATATCACCCAATATTTGGACAGCAAAACAGATAATACTTTTTTCTCACTATCATGGCTATTTCCCTTTGGATAATTCTAAAGATCCACCTGAAGATATCCCAAATTGCTTGGAATATTCCAGTCCAAAAGATTACAAAAGGCGTTTGGAAATAAAGGAAATCTTTAGAAATGCATCGGAAATTAATACTCTTACCGATATAAATGAGCACACATATGTAGCATTGAATAACGACAGAAAAAATGAAAGTTTATTTATCCCTGTCAAAATTGAAAGCGATTTTCCAACTCCGACTTGCAATATTTTGGACAGCAGCGATGAGGAGATGGACGTCTGTTCATCAGATCTCACGGCCAATCAGAAGACTGCGTCTGGCCGCCATGTCACCGTGTGTCAGGACAGCAAGGTGGACGCCACGAGTACGTTGCCGTTTGTGGATGAAGATGAAAAACTGCAATGTTTCTATATCGAGCGTATATGCGCTCAGCAAGGCATCGAACTGAGGAACGAAAGTGTTGGCAATGGGTACAGTCATAGGTAAATTGTTTTTCATTTTTTATTTATATTGAAACATACATTTATTTAATTACACTCCACTGAAGTACCAAGCAGTGCCCTATGAAAAATGATATATTTGGATGATGGAATAAATCAATAAAACTGCAAGTTTTATTAATTTATTCCATTATTTATCAACCAGAAGCTTGTTTTAAAATAATCTATTTTTCTCATTTAAGAATAAATAAGACGATACAAACATGTTTCTGGTAGATATTCATAACATTGTTTCAATACAAAATTTCTGGGAGAAAATTGAGGACAATGCATAAATGGCCTGCGAGTCCTCGTGATTAATTGAAATACTTGTCTCTTTCAGCCTTCCGCACAAAGTGATTCTGTCAGCGGTGAAATCTCTAGTGGAAGACATCTTGCGGCGTTCTCTCGCCATCAAGATGGCTGCTGCGGCTGAAGTAATATCGGTGGAAAAATATGGACCACACACTAAAGTCAAACATCAACTCTGGAGGTTAGTTTATGTTCCAAATTTATTCTGTTTATTAGTTTACCATTGATGTATGTATATATAAAATTACAAATAGAATACGCTCTAAGTAATCAGGGCATTTGAATTACACAGATATACTCGCATCTGGCTTCCTTGTATATAAAATGTAGAACATGTAATTTTTATCTGTAACATAGATATTATCCTGGGATTACAATAATATTATCACGATTTCTAGGACCGAATCGGGAGCCAGGCAATCTGTAAGTCTACACCATGTGTTTGAAGGTATCGCAAGCAGGAGTGAAATAGATATTCTCACCAACGCTGGCCTGGGGACACCGGAGCTTCAGTACAACGAGAAGCTGTGAATATTCTGTGAATTGCGAGCAAGAGAGAAGTAGCTATTTTGGCAGAAACTGGTCTGGAGTCTTAATTTGTGCTATCCAAAGCGGTTGAACTATAATAATAATAATATCGAGGTATAATAAACTCAGTAGTTGACTTACATTAATCAAAGGAAAATTTATCATAACGACAAAGAAATTACCCGATAATATATATTTTTTTTATGTCATGTAAATTGAACGCCTTTATGCAGAAAATATCCAACTTACTTTGGATCTTTTTAAAAAAAACTCATTTTTTGTACTAACTAAAAATATTTGGCGGATAACACAAATCCATCGGAAGTTATTACATTTTTAATTTAGTAGCTTACCGTGATTTTATATTGAGAACGTTTCATAAAACCTCATTTATCTCGGAATTGACGTCCAATTGACGGCGTCACCTACCATATATGTAATAATGTACGTAACGCCGCCAATCTAATTTTAAATATGTAACAGTTAAATTTCTACCTATGTTTTTTTTAAAAATCATTATTCCGTCATTTTTAATCGTATTGCACAGAAAGAGAGGCTTTATGATTATTGAGAGGGTAGATTTGGTAAAATGTTAGTGATCCTCACTTGGTATTAATCCATTAACAGCCAAATTAAAACTAGGTGATGTTTTGTAGGGGTGTTGCATTGAGCTGCCATGTATGAGGTCGCGGGTTCGATTCCTGATGGGGGACAATATGAAATATTTATTTGAATGTGATTATCACATAAAAATATTTCATATGTGGACCTTGAACTCGCGCTGAGCATAAGACTGGTCATCTTGCCTTCATGTAAAAAATTACATATAAATATCTACTGCACTTGGAGTACCGATGCAGTTAATTCCTATGCACCATTGGGTGCGGATAAGGGAGAGTAGTAGATATTTTAAATATTTTTTATATTTATATTTCGTACTAACATTTGACAATAATTAAATTAGACAAAAGGACAAATTATACAAGAGGATGGCGACTTAATCAGTAGCGACCCATGACAATGATCTGGACCCGACTCATTAGATGACTAGATAATCCGTGTCGAGTCAGGCCATTTTCAGTGTAGCATTATACATAATAGAATATTTACATAAACAATATTAGAGAAACAATTTACATAGCTCTATTTTTGCAGGCATTTTCAATAAATACACCACCTATTTAATTTATCCAAATAACAGCACTAACCTTGTATTTAGAGAAGTCGGTAAATAATTTGGTTTGCGTGTCCATTTGGTTAAATAGTTTAGGTCCAATAAATGTAAAATGGCGCTGCGCTATCGTTGTTTTTCTTTTAGGTATGAAATCATTTATATTTGAGGCAAAGCGAGTGTTCATGTTTGGTCGCGTTCTGTATTTGTCAATACTCCAAAATTTCACTAAGCATTCAACTATACTCTGTGTAAAAGTCGCTATCGCATCAGAGGTGCTCCGTTTTTTCCTGAACCCATATTGGTTGCTAGAGAGGATATTGTTATCTTCGAGGTAGTTGTAGAGCCTTACCTTAGCAACCTTTTCTAGAATCTTGGAGATTACACCCAATAAGGAAATTGGCCTATATATTGTTGACATAGCATTTTTCACCAGATTTATAAATTGGGACAATAACAGTTTCTTTGAGACACTTCAGGAAGATTCCAGTGCTGAAACTATTATTTATTATACGTAGGAATGGGAAGACAATATATTCTTTTAGACTATTAGCATTTTGTGGAGATATTATCTTGTCCCGAACATCTGTCTTTTAAGGTATTAATAACTTCAATGAGTTCCTCGTAATTAGTTGGAGAAAAAAATAGAAAACTACGTAATGGAGGTGAAATGTTTATATTTTCTACAAGGTCTTGTTCAGTACAGTTAAGTCTTTCTAGAATCCCTTTTGCAAGATTTGAGTCAATAGTAGAGAAAAAAGTATTGAAATGGTTCAAAATCGTTTCTGCTTGAGTGTTGACATTTAATAATAATTGTAATTGATCATCAATATTAATTTCTCTAATGGAACTATTTTCTGAGGAGTTACAGGAAACTTCCCTTATAATCTTCCAAACTTTGTATGTTACCTTAGGTGAAAGCATACCCTCTGATTAGCTGGAAGGATGATAATAATGACGCTTGTTATGTAGATACTGAAACTAATTTATTCGTGAATGGTAACAATGATAATGTACAAGATTGAATATTATATGACATGTGTAAACTTAAATGCGGTACAAACTCGACTGAGAACCATGGCTTCGCCATATGTGCTTGGTACCATCTACCCCAATGCCCAGAGACGAATCCATGGAGCCAGGATAACGGGGTGTTAATTAATTTAAGGGGATACTGTCTGAGTAGCGTCGATATGACTTTACAGATCCATGTTTTGTCTACGGTTACAAAACTCATCTGGATTGCGGTTGAACAACCCAAACTCGTCTGGATTGCGGTTGAACAACCCAAACACTCCATAGAAGTTGTGGTCAAGAGTGAGTAAACACGGCACCCATCTTGCAGATAGCTTTCTCATACCCAAGTGATAATTTAAAATTGCAACCACTGAGCCATATGATATGCCTATGAGTTCTACAATCTCGCGTACTTTCAATCTTCGATCGGCTAACAGCATATTGTGAATTTTTTCAATAGTTTCGGGTGTAGTTTCCTCAATTGGGCGTCCAGAAGGTTTGTCGTCAATTGTGCTTGTGCGACTACAACTAAATTTAGTAAACCACTTTTTTATCATTGAAATTGATGGTGGTTTTGAATGTCTTGAGACTTTCCTAGGAAAACCAACATCATTTACAAAAATTAAAAAAAGTAAAGGTCCAATATGTGATCCCTGAGGAACACCAGTGGGTGCGAAATACGCATAAGACAGTTAAGATTTTATTTTTACTTGCAATTGACGATTAAATAGATAGCTCTCAATCCATTTCAACATACGGCCAACAATCCCATAAGCTTCGAGTGTTTTTATTAAAATATCATGCAGCACCAAGTCAAACGCCTTAGAAAAATCAGTTCCAGAGTGGATAAATAACACTGTTCAAACCTCGATGCATATTCATATTGTAAGAAACAATTATTATATTAACGTTAATTTTTATATGATGAGATAAAAAGAAAAGCTGCCTCTTTGCTTATGAGGGCAGTATAACACTCGCATTATTGTCAAATTTTAAATCAGACATTGTCGACGAAACAATACCGCCCAAATGCTAATAATCAAATTTTAGATGAAATCCAAAAAACATTAGGTATATTTTATATTCTAGTGGAGTTTTGGAGATTTTATAAATGAGAATACTCGCTAGGCATATTAGGAACTAAATTAACAGATATTGCCGGAATTCGCTACTCTTTAGCATTTTATAAAAAGTTATTTTTAACTGTATGTTGCTTAGGCGGTATTGTTTCTTCGTCAACAATATGCTGCTTTTTAAACCAAATCTCCAATGATTATATTGAATAGCTAGTCATTATTGAAATTAACATTGTGTTATTATTAGCAGAAAATTTGAATAATCCTTAACTTACTAGATGCAAATTACAGTTACAAAATATTCCTACTTAAAAATATATTATGTTGACTATGGAAATCCGCAATCTTGTGAAATTACCTACCCAAACACATCCATATTCATAAATATTACTTGGCTTTGGAATTTGTTGGTATAATATTTTGTGATAAAACTAGTAATTCTTTAATAATCTGTCAGCTATCATTTGTTAAAAAAAATTAAAATATCACCATAAAAAAAAACTCTGATTTTTTAGTTACGAGCAATAAACTGCAGAAAGTATATTTTTTTTAATGTATTTTGGGTGTAAACAAAATTACAGAAAAAAATTGTTACCAAATTTCAATTTCGTAAACAGAACCCCAAAAAATAAAAACTTGTTAAATTATTACTACTACTCCACAATTTGTTTTAATAACTTTTTTTAGAACCCGTAATTACTGGGCTTATAGTATATTTCTAAACAGTTTCTTGTTTGCGGATGATTTTGGATTTGTACATTTTTATACCATATTAAATTAATAATTTTTGATAAATAATTGTTTTATTAAACTATGATGTTTTTTTTCTCTATGCTTGCCAATTTTACAAGGCATCAAGTTCCTGGCGTCCTGTATGTACAGGATGTCCGCTGCTGACAATTCATCGGCAGTTTACGTCTGAGCTACAGAACGTGGACCTGACTGGAACTGGCAGCCAATCCTGAGCTTGGAGGCAATTTGTGTAATCCATGTGCTCTACATAAAGAGCAGAAATGTAAAGTAATAGAAATACCTAACAAAATAAGTCGAACAGTGTGCTACATCAATGTTGTTCTCTGCAGCAGTGGAAAGCGAGTTTTGCTGTGTTTTTAGAGTCCGCACAGCAGCGGTATTCAAAAATCCATTTATTTATTTAGATCAAAAATATAGTCATAATTAGTTGTTGAGAGATTGCGTACGCTTATTTCTTATCTATTGTTAAGCATATTAGTTCCCAAACTTGAATGTGCTTACTATCCACCTATAAATATAACATTTGATTAGTACCACACTAGAGTTACTTTAAACAATCTTTACAAACAAACTGATAGGCTAAGTAAATATTGAGAATATTCAGGTAAGTTTTAAACTACACGCAGGTACTAAGTTGACTTGTAGTTATATTGTTAGCAATACAATGATTTGATTCCTCAGCATAATAAATGATAATTTCTCTTTCATTTTCTGTTCCAAGGTGAAGTAAATAGCATTCAGCATGCTAATCATAAATGATTGTTTTCTTATTACTAAGCACAACAATAGTTAATAATATGCAATTAAAAGTATTCTGAACAAAGCAATAGGATTTTAATTAATTAAAAATCTCAGACTGATTAACTTCAGAAGATCAGAATCCGATAATAGTGGAATATAGCAAACCATGATCGCCAAAGATCGTAACCTACAATTTTGCTTAACTAGTAGTTATTTATTCACTTTTAAAGAGTGATCAATAACTAAAGAGTTATAAATTTGATTTATATTTTTTAATGACATTACTTTGTGGAATTCTATGATTAAATTATTTGAATATAACTAATAAAAGGTAAATAAAAATACTGGTACAAATTCCACTTTTACTGGTCAAATAAATAAAAGTGGCAGTACTTCTTTGACACTCAATTTTTTTTGTTGGGTATTGCATTTTTGAGATTTTTTGAAAAAATCTTAAAAAGGCTCTTCTAATTTTCTGAAAATTCTGACTTAAGCTAACATACTATTCATCAGGACTTTTGATATTATAACCTTCCCTGAACCTCGCTAAATAAGTTGAGAAAAAAAAACATGGGATTTAATTAGAGTAAAAGTAAAATCTGAGCGTATTTAGACTAGGCTGGAACACGGAAAGGTACGTCCCATTACGTCACAGATATGTGGGAATAGACCAATGCTCACAATTGTAGCACTCTAAAAGTTCATCAAAATTTCAAATAGTTTAACAATTCATAAACTGCTGTGAATGGTGCAAGTCGTTGGCCAGCTTACTGTATAATCATGGTATGATGCTACTTGACGTTTTCACACGGCATGAAATTTCATTAATAATCATACTCCATTATTGTAGATGTAGACCCTATATCAATGAATAACATGATTTGTTTATCACATTTAGCAATCAATATTTACGAAATTGCATGCCGCACCGTAAACCTCTAGTGGCATCATACAGTGATTCTACATTAGTTTTTTTAATATGACATGTAGGATTAATTAGGAGCCAAAAAAGAAATACTAATGTTTCCCCAAAAAAACCATTTTTCCTGAGCAAATAAAGCAACAACGGTACAAAAGCGGTTTTTTTCTGAGCGATATAAAAATAAAGTTTGCTATTGTGTTTTACATTATTACTCTCGTCAACGGATGCAAAACCGTGTAATTTTTTTTAATTAGATTAAAATTGATGTTTACCTACTACAAGTTTCACAATCATTAATAACCATCATGCTAATGAAGATTACATCAGTAAAAATGATTTATAATAGTTAATGTGGTAAATATAAGTCATAATTACGCCAAAACAGAAGCTGTTGGAATTGTACGATCACCTGGAAAATTAATTAGTAAATCATAGTAGGCAAGTAAATGTGGTTGAAAATAAAACCAAATATTCCAGAAAAGATGTTATGAAATTTTGACCCAAGTACATAAAATCATAATTTATTCATCATATCACATATTATTATTTATTTATAAAATAAAAGGCAGTTAGTATATCTCTTTTTTAAAATATTATAGAAAAGCTTAGGAGATAAAGTACAAACTGTTTTATGTTCTATAAATATTAGGTAAAATTTAAGTTGACACTACAAAAACTTTGGTTGAATGTTCTTGTTTAAAACAAGTCATTTCCTAAGAATACAGAGCTCAAGAGAGTATGGCAACACTTCTTCTTGGTCCTCCGGGTTGATTTACATTGTCCATACTGGACCACTTTTTCACACCATTTTTGAGGAGCTCTGCGTTAATTTTGTCTTCCATCACCCGAGACATGCTTTCCAATTTCTGGGCTCTGTCCTTACTGAGGGCTCACTCGGGAACGACAAGTCGTTGGCTTCGGCTAAAGTACGCAGGTCAAAATAGTACTTCACATAAACACTAGAAGGAACGTTTATATTAAACTGCAACATTTCCAGAAACTGGCGTTCCAATTCGTTCATATCTTCTACGGTAATGTCTTTCAAGATTTGACAATAATCCACGTTCCAAACTGCTTGATCATCCCAGACTTTACTGGCCAGAAGGATGGCTCCCAGAACGATCCTCTTCCAATTGGACGGAGCAATGTCCAGCTCGGCACAGATGAGCAGCCTCTCCAGGTAAACCAGGGTGATGATGGCACACTCGGCAGTCAGCTGGGCAGCGTTGAACAGCGTCCTCACGAACTTGTAAATCTGCCTTGTGCTCGGGATTGTACTTCTCATAATCGTCACTCACCCCACCCCTGGTGAGGGGGTGAAGTTTTTCATCGAAAATATCCAATTGTCTCTGAGATGTTCTTTTTTTTATATGATTATATATAGTAAAAGCTACACACTTCACTGTATTCTTAAGATTAGGTTGAGATACTGTACTGTCATCCAGATATATAGTAGAACATGAACTACTTTTCTTTAACTTTTTTGTCTGCTGATCTGAGCTTTCTTCTCTTCACCGCAGTTTAAGTAAAATTCCACAGGATTCTTATAAACCTCTCCAGGAATATTGTTCCTTTATAGGGATCTTATTAATTATGATTCAGCAAATGATATTTGATAACAGGCTCCCTCTAACTTTATTGCTGCAGGTTAACAACTTCTTACAATTTCCTCGAAAACTTTACTTCGGCTGTAATCAATATAAAAATGTACTGGTAGAGGACTCCCAAATAAGAAACAACATATGCACTGGTTTCCCGCATGGACATCGAGACGGCTTACTATGCAGCAAGTATCTAAAAAATAAAAAAAATATAACTGCAAATTTCTGGAGCAAATTGTTCGGGAGTACAAGTGTTATTAATGCGCTCCAGCCTTAATAATCGTCTCAGTAATTTAATTTTTGTAAAACCAAATTTTCGTGAAAATAACAAAAAACATTACATGCTAACCCCCACCCATTTTGTTTCCATATTGTATGGTTTCCTTGCATAGCAGCAAAAAAAAACCTGCCGAATTTCTTTTCACCGTTCTAAAAGCTTTTTGATTACAAAACACAATGATTTTTAAAAGTAAATTTTTACAATACAACGATGATAAAACACAATGATCAAAAATATTTGTTTTCATTTATAAATTAATGTTTTTAAAAACACGAAATTACGAGTGACTTTTAACGCCCGTTATTGGCTAATGGACGTCATACCCGTTTTATTATGAAAGGCGGGAATTTCATTACGAAGTCAGCGCCCATATTGATGTGACGTCAATCACCCCATGCCGCCACGCCAATTGGAGGATTTTGCGAGCGATTTTAAAAAGCGCTAGATAATTCATATGACATTGTAAAAATTTTAAGAATTCTTCATTTCTTGATATTGTTATTTTTCAATCTGTTGATTTTTTGAAATAAAAATAGAAAATCGGAAAGAACCCATTATTACAATTGTTCATTATGAAGTGTTACAAAGTGAATGCCGAATCAATCAACAAAATATGAATTACACTTTTTAATATAAAAAATTAAGTGTGATAAATCCTTTCATTGCAAAAAGTGGCTACCGATTTTGGCTACGTAAAAAGTAAAATCAAACATTTTTACATGCACCACGCGTGTGTGTATCATAGCTCATTTGAGCTCATTATAGCCTAAACAATAACTTCTTACCATCTCATTTTAATTTTAAATAGGTTGGTTTTGTTTCTTGTACTCTAACACGCAAAATGTATTTCGACGTCGATGCCAACACCATTGATAAAAAGGGTGCAACTTGAACAAGTTTTTTTTTGTTGGTGAAAATGATTAAAAGGTTCTTACAAAAATTTAGAAACATCTGTACAGCACTATCGTTTTAAGTATGGCAGCATTTTAAATGTCATTCTTTTGTAATTTTTATCTATGGTCAATGTTTATCTTGTTCTACTCTAACCTCTAAACCTAGAAGTTAAAAATAATAATAACAGATGTTATCATTCAGAAATTCGTGCTAATCACGGGAATTTAGTCTTGTTGTAGTAAAAGAATTTAGTTCTTGTATATATATTATTTGTAATTTTTTTTAAATATCCTCGCTACTTACAATGATAAATTACCCTTTCAAAATATGTTAGCAGTCAACTTATAAAACATGTTAATAATTTTAAAATTGCCCGGACAAATATTGTTCAATGCAATATGTTACACAGCAGTACTAGATTATATCAACCTAGACAGATTCCAGGCTCTAAAGGGCCTGATAAAATCCCTAAAGATGCTCCCCTTGGAGTTACAGGGAAGTACAAGGTGTTCGATGATGCTGATTCTACTATTATCAGGAATACTAGCGAAGAAATGGCGTCTCCTTCTATTGAAGTGCTGGATGACTATGATGAATTTCAGGGCCTTAATACTAACAGTGAGTTCTATCGACTTCTGATTCTGTTTTGTTAAACATTAGAAATGCACCATATTATATTAATTTTATGAAAACTTGCCTGTTATATCATTACTACATAAGTAACATAAGTTATAGTAGGTTTCAAATATTACATCCCATTTTAGGTGTATCGTGTGAGGTTACCTGACTTATTGATGACGGGAGATAATTAAATTAATATTAGATATATTTAATAATAGTGAGGATTATTTATTTATTTTATCGTTTATTTATTTTATTGTTTATTTATTTATTTATTTTATTGTTTTTACGCCCATAGGGCTTTTACATAGACATTTTAAATGATTACACAGAAGGTAGCTTCATTACCCCAGAGATGGCATCCAGACACTGTTCCCTAAAATGCACTAGATTTGTGTTGAAAACATCAATATTGTTAGTATACTTGTTAGCCAGTGCGTGCATTCTACGTATAGGTGAGTTTGCACTGTAATTGGTCGATGATTGGCTACAGTAAAATAGTGCATTACTACGGGTAACTCGACCAGGCACTCGTATACTAATTAAATTTGTTAGTTGACAACAATCAAACATAGATTTTAATACTTTGAACAGAAAGAGCAAATCATTTAATATTCTTCTATTTTCTAATGTTTGTATATTCAAAAAGTTATTTAAAAAGTTATAATTTATGTTTACAATGGGAATATTTAATTTAAAATTAATAAAGCGCAAAAATTTATTTATGTTGGACTCTTTCAATGTTTTTTACGTGAACCCTGTAATGAGGAGACCAAATGACCGAGTTATATTCAAGCTGACTTCTTACTAAAGCAATATACAAAATTTTCATAGTTTTCATAGATTCGAAATTTGTGTGTAAGTTATGTGTAAGAATAATGGTAACAACCATGCCAAGGTATCCAACAATTTTTAAATTTATTTTTGTTTTGTATATTGATTATTTCTTACCAATATATTGTTTTCTTCTAGGGGGTATAACGGGAGTATATGACATAGAAGAGTTAGTTGACGTACTACGGAGAGAAAAAGCAATAAATATTTTTGTATCATCAGTTCCCCTCCACGCCAAATATGTTGACTACATTTGTATAGTAACCGGTCGGAATGTGAAACATATGATGGCAATGTCTGTATTCATCCGTAAATTATTTAAAAGAAAGTGTAGCAAAAATGATACTATTCCTATTCTGGAAGGGAAGACTTCTGAAGACTGGATGGCCCTCGATTTAGGTATTTATACAATTTTAAACAACGTTGTAAAATATCACTCAATATTTGTCATATTTTAAAATATATGGTGAAATATAGAATAATTAAGAATTATGATTTCCATTCAACAATGTTTTTAATTTTATAATACACTTAACTAGGATTTAAAGAATATTCTTGTATTACATCAAAAGAGTTTGTGTACTAAACTGTGTTCTGTTTATTTCAAACATGAAAGAATAATGATAAGAGAAACGTTTTCGCTACTTATGATTTACTAGATTGAAATAAACAGATACAACCGCGCCAAATGTAGAAAAAAGTTGTGGTGGAACGGTGGGAGGGAATCTAACCTAGGGATTCCAATTCAGGGTCTGCGATTTTACCACTACCACTTACTCGAACCAGAAATTAATATATCTACTTTTTAAATGTTTTATTCATCTGACAACTAAATAAATTGTGTGAAAACTCTGTTGATTATTAATGATAATTAATTCTTCCTAATCAAAGTTATTTTTTCAGGTAATATTGTACTTCATGTATTTTCGGAAGACGCGAGAGAATTTTATGATCTGGAGACTTTATGGAGTGTTGGTTCTGAATTTGATTCTAAATCCATTGTGGCACAAAGCCATATATCTAATATTTTAGAAAGAAATGAAATATTTTTGCATGATTTGAAACCAGCTAAAGAATGATAAATACATTAAATAAAATATTAGAAATGTACTATAGTAGGTAAATATAAGTGATAAAATTTTACATGTCTTTTTATTTAGCTTACTACTTATGAAACTTATGACATGACTAATGTTAATTAATTCCGTCATGGGGAAAAAAATCCAGATTTGTGTGCAAGTATTTGGACAAACCTACTCAAAATGTTATTATGTAAAATGCAATTGGCGTTTTGCGTACTGGCAACTTTGATCTCAAATATCTTCTCTTTGGTTAGGAATTCCAAATTCAAATTTATACAGCTATTTACTCAAGTATTTGTGTTTCGAAAATTATAATTCATTTGTTTTTTCCTCAATTGTTTTTTTTCTTTGCGTCACTCAGTTTACAAAATGGAAAACTTGAAATATCGCGTTATTTACGAGTACGAGTTCCACCGTGGCACCAGTGCTGCAGAAACGGCTCGAAGGATTAATGATGTGTATGGCGACGGTGCCGCAAAAGAAAACACAGTGCGTTTTTGGGTCCAACGTTTTCGTTCTGGAAATTTCGACCTGCAGAACAAGCCCCGTGGACGGCCGGAGACCAAAGTTGATAATGAAGAATTGAAGGCTATTGTGGAAGCGGATCCATCGCAAACCACGTCCGAGTTAGCTGCAGGCTGCGGTGTTAGTGATAAAACTGTTTTAATCCACTTGAAGCAAATTGGGAAGGTGAAAAAGCTTGAATTAGGTCCTTACATATGAAATTGGCGTTTTGTATGGGAGGAACATAAAGTTGATTTAAAAAATATATAATATTACAAATTAGAAGAGCTTCAATTGGAATGTCTAAGACATCCACCGTACTCTCCGGACCTTGCCCCAACAGATTACAATTTTTTTCGAAATTTGGATAACTTCTTGCAAGGGAAAAAATTCAACTCCGATGGGGCAGTCCAAACCGACTTCAAAGATTTTATTGATTCCCGTCCGAATGTTTTTTTTAGTAAAGGGATCGATGAACTACCTATGAGATGGCAAAAGTGCATAGATAGCAATGGTACATACTTTGATTAAATAAATATTATATTTTTAAAAGCTATACAAACTAAATACAAAGTAATTATGGTTAAGATGAATTTATTTATCTCCTCCCCACGTGAAGCATTAGTTTCCTAATCTCTTTATTCCACATTATTTTAAGTTGATGTTGATCGGAAAATATGTCGGTATAAAAATAACATTATTTTAGACTTGGACTGCTATTTTCTGAGGTATTATGCCGTGAGTCATTTGTAAATACTGCACCCTGGGGTTCTACTACTTCAACTTTCCCTTATCCGCACCCAAAGGTGCATAGGGCACTGCATCTGTACGCCAAGTGCAGTGTATCTTGATCATTTTATTACATGATGGTAAGATGATCAGTCATACGCTCCAGTACCAGTCCAAGGTATCACACATGAAATATTAATATGAAAATTACATGTAAATAAATATTTCATGTCGACCCCTACAGAAATCGAACCCTCGACCTTATACACGGTAGCCAAATGCGCTACCTCTGTGCTACGAGGCGGACTCCTGACCCCAGGATCATAAAATTTAATTTGTAGGTAAACACTAGAAAACAACAATACATTTCATTTTTTGTGATATGTTTAGGTCTGATCCTCTTGGGATTGACTATTGTCCCTCTATTTTGTCCCGCCAAATTTCTGAAAGGATTTTTCTGAAAGAAAATTGCTGAACATCTGAAAGGTCGCGGAACCTATAAAATTCTCTTTGTATGCCACCGTCCAAAGTATCGATATTTTCCAATTGTTATCAGAAAAAGTTGTAGGTATTTTTTATATGTCTTTCTTCTGAAAACAGAACAATTTATCGAATTATTGCAAGGAACGCCTTTTGTTCAAGAGATAGCGAAATTAATTTTAGATAAAAATGTTGTGAGTAATATACCGTCACGTATCGTAACACATTTCCTTGGTAGACTTATCTTATCAGTTAGGTACCTACTCTGTCAATCGATTGTGTTTTTGTTGAAAACGCTCGTGTGAATCGTTTTTATTATTCGAAAGGTGTGTCAAAATTAAAAACCTATTCATGTATATCCACAAACTCTTTGGTCTTCAAAATAAGTGCATAGATATCGTTATAGAAAACTATGTGAAGTGTTGAGAATGTGAAGAAAACCACGCATCGATATTAGGAAACCGTTGCAATTTGGAAAAAAATATGTTAAGATAATCATTATGACCAAATTATTGGATTCAGTTCCTTTCTTAACTTTAGGTTATCCATTATCCATTCCGCATAGAATTCTTGTATATTTTTTCCTGCCTTCAGTACTTTTATGTACACTTTATTTAACTTTGATTGCTGCTGATTTGAGTTTAGTGTGTCAGCATTTCATCGAAGAGAATCCCAGGTAAAGGTATAACAAATAATTTATTAATGTAATTTTTCGTCCCACTCTCTTGCGTGAGATTTTATTAGTAGCACAGAAGTAGATTAATTAACAAAACACATATATTTATTACATTTATGTATACCCCAATATGCCTATTTTATCCGCATATTTCTAAATATCACTAAGTTTAGAGGTATGTCTATCTATCTACTATCTACTTACGTCTTATCAAAATATAAAATAAAATGAACAGGTGGTTGCCCAGTAGGAGCATCGCGGTCAGACTTCGGAGATTCCCAGTTCGAATCCCCACTCAAAATATTCATATTTTAGGAGAATCTAGGCACACTTGAAAATTTTCCTGTGTAAACGTAATTACCACAGACAAAAACTGGATTCCACTCATTCAGGGCTAACATTAAATTACAATAATTGGCATCTCAACAGAGACGAGAAATTTGGAAGGGAATATTAGGCGTTTACAGGGCTATAACCTATCATTGGCTAGGTTAAGTGGCCACTTGATGTATTAAACATTCCCCATTCCGACTAGTATTTGATATCCAATCTGTCAATTGTCAGAAATTAGTAAAAATTATAAGCATAATATATTGAAGATTATATTATGACAGGTGTTTCCTAGTAGGTGATATAATTCGTTTCATAAAAGGTTTCCACTAGGTTTCTGCTAAAACGCTTGGCAATTTTTCTTAATGGATAACAAAGAGTTTTCCTATGTGAAGCGTTGCGCCATTTCAATATAAATATGTATTATATGTTGGATAACATTGTACGTAGTATGTATATTGCTACTTTCCCTTATCCGCACCCAATAGTGTATAGGGCACTGCATTGGACTACCAAGCGCAATGAATTCACTATGCACGACTATTCAGTCAATTCACTGTCATTACACAGTTTATAATACCGGCAATGCAATGGTCGAATTCAATGCTTTAATAAAATATGGACAGTTCATATTTTCGACGGTCAGTCCGTGACGTTTTTAACGAATTATCATGATGTCTATATTTTTACTTGAAAAAAAATTGAATGATTGATAGAAAAAATTGGCTGAAAAACTGCGAATTAAAATTTCCCACAAAAGTGAGCAAAATCCCTCTTCCTCGAAATATTTACAATATACTTGTAGTGAGATCTTTGCTGTACCTACTGTCAATAAATTTGGGTGAGAACATTGATATATAATACATTTAGATCTGCCTTGCAGAGTAAATTATTTAGAAAAAGTAATGACACGAACATTCTGCACCTCAATACTCTTACACGGGTCGACCTATCAGAGCCCTTCGACTGCCGGCAAGCATCCGCCCACACACCGCAAAAGGTATGGGCTAAATATAGGGTTACAGTAACAGTATACAATACTAACCCGTTCCTTACGAGGAGCGTTCATGAATTTTACATTTTTATCTAAAATGACTTTTTTTTTTCTTGTGGACGGGCTGTTTGCTATTATTTAAGAAGAAAACTTTCTTTGAATAATAATTATTTTAGGAAAGTAACACCATCTTTTTTCCTAATTTTATCCGTACGGTTTTTACACGGTTTTAACTACACAGGAAGGCATTTCGGAATGTTTTCTGAACGTCCGACTCTGCCGGCGGTTAAAGAAATACAGAATACGCGTCTGGCGGAGTCGGAGGTTTTGGCGTAGTTGAAGTGTCATTCATTTTTTGGGTTCAGTTCAAATCTAAGTAAATCAATGGGTGAGAATAATACAAATAATAACGACTAATGTGCCGATGGGTTAGAAACTCAATTTTTACATTCTTGGTTTCCAGATGGGGAAGTGTGACGCTGCTCCTGATGTGGTGGCCTGCTGTGACCAGCTTCGTGTTTACAGTTTCGTCTCCCGGAGCGTGGCCTGCAGAGGAGCCCTTCGCCAGGGAGAACCTTCATTTCCTGGGGCTCCAACTGTGGTACTTCCTTGGGTTTCCGTTCGCAGTCATCTACAGGTTATAATCATTAATCAATAGGTCGGGTAGTGGTTGAGTGATAGGATGGCCTTTGAATCTAATAATCCCGGGATCGAAACCCCACTCCGCCACGCCTTGATTCCTATGAAAGCCGCTAAGACTTTTTTGAAAAATAGTATTTAAAAATTGAAATATTAATGTGCAGCTATCATACGACTGCATCCATTTACATTTTTTGAAAGAATTCTTTAGATAATATAATATTTTACAAAATAATATATAATTTATTTAAAAATTTGAATGTGTATTGTTGTATAAAACGTTCGATCTAAAGGCAAATGAGAGAAAATTTGACATTGTGAATTTCCTGCCAATAACAGGTAGTAATTCCTAAAAAGCCGAGTGCTTCGTGTTTCATTTCACATTAAAAATATGTTCATCTCGTTTGGGATTTCCGTAAAATATTTTATCCTAATATTCAGACCAATTTCCAGATACATCTATCGAATATTTTGGTCCCTGGAGGCATATTTCGGGAGTCTGAAGTTGCAAGATGAGCGAATGGAAGACGCTCTGAAGCTCCTCATGGTTCCGAGTGCTTTGGAATTTTACTTCTTTCTCCAGGCCTATCTCCACTGTGCTCCTCAAATATTGCTGCAGTTTTACATCATGTTGCGGGAGGAAAATCTGAAATCGGATACAGGCAAGTTCCTACTTACAATGAGGCATTCACAAACAATAGCGAAGAGTACTATATTTTTAAAATCTGTAATTTTTGTGTGAATAGTAATGAATATTTGAAAATTTTCTGCGAAAAATAAAAAAATTACAATTCAAAATATTCCTCGTAAATTAAATACATAGTTTTTTTTAAATACATCGGATTATGCACTCCTTTACTGTATTTGTTCACCATGAACGTGGCCTACCCGTTTGTAAGCGGTGTTATAAAAATAAGTTCTTGAAAAGTTAGTGAAAAGTCAACTCCATTCTAATGTTTTATTGTTTGTCTACAAAATTGAGTCGACTCAATTATCCCTTCTCGTTCGCTAGCTCTTCAAATAAAAACAGCGGTCGACGGTATATACTAAGTACGTACAGTATTGTCAAAATCTTACGAGGATAAGCAGAGTATACGATTATTTATTCACTGTCATACCTGCTACACCCTCACGAGCGCCGATAGCGAAAGCACCGATGGAACGAAAAAATCAAATTATTTATACATTCAAAATGCAATGTATTACTACTCTCCCTTATCCGCACCCAATGGTGCATACGGCACTGCATTGGTACACCCAAGTGCAGTGAACCTTGATCATTTGTAAAATGAAGGCAAGTTGATCAGTCTTAATCAAGGCATCCTACTGTATGTAGTACCGTAAATTTGCTCTATTATTATTATTATCCATCTATCCTTTGAACCTTGTATTTTAATAAAACATTTCTTTTCGGAATAAAAAAAATAATATTTTTATTTCACAGATAAAGTTGTTAAATAGGTATCATATTTATATTATTAACCTAAATGTTCCTCAACGCAATTTGCGTTATAGTGCTGTGGGAAATCCTAGAATCAATATTCATTGGCTTCACCTCAGCACAGGATGCTTGGATCTTATCCTTGCTAAAAACTGCTTATGAGTTTAGTAGGAATATAACTTTACAAATATATATGTACAAGTAAAAAATAACTACTAAACAGACTCTCCCCTTTCCTGTGTATGCTTTCCTGCATTTTGGACTACTATTATGAAACAGTTACTCATTTCTCTGCGCAATGGTAATTAGTATTTACTTCATAATAATATAAGGCCATCATGGAATTAATTGACTACATGATAGGGTTCTAGATTAAGCCTTTCATTAATATTGGTCCTTAGTGTGCCAATTTTTTAGGGTTTAAAAACATGTTAATTTGGCCTGTAATTTTAAAAAATCCAACACTATTTTCTGTATTTCAGCTTCTCTGCAGCTGCTGAGTGTCGCAACATCCCTATTGCGAATGGCCGTAACTACCGCCACCTATCAAAGATTCGAAAGGAGAAAGGTGGTCGGCGATTGCTATCCTTGGTTAGAACAGAATAAGTTAGTGGACAGTTTATACACTAGAACACCTCAGACCCACATTAGTAAAGCTCCAACAGAGCTGATATCAAATTTTGTTGGTCTACCGTTAAATTTGCCAAGTGTTGTTAATTCCGAAAGAGAAAAGGATGTCTTGAGGATTAACGAAGATAGTGAAGAAGATGATGTATTTGTTGCTTCTGAACCTGATCGCATTGGTCTATATACGACAGAAAATACTATCATTAATGATAGAATGTACTCGGAAGTACCGCAAATATCTAAACACAACAATAATATACACGAGCACGAGACAGAATTTGATAATGACGTATTATTGGAACATCTGATCGATGTATCCATCATCGAGAACCCTGAAATAGAGCTGAGAAAGCAAGAAAACCGGGAATCTAGAGTTTTCAATATTGTGGATATGTCCAAGCACACAACGCCGCCAGAAACTCCAGCACCAAGACCTGTCTCGTTAGGAGTAATACGGGATAAACTAATGAGTAATGCGGAATCCATCATGGATAGAATTCCAAGGCGAACTTACAAAGAAACACAAGATTTTGACGTTCCTGTAAGAGTGAGGAGATTAGCTATCAAGGGAATAGAACAAGAAGATGGGGTCTCTAAATTCATCGCGTTCATTTCGTGGTTAATGTTTTTTAGCTTCGCGAATGCTGACTTTAGCAGTATTTTCTTACTTTTATCTTGATGCGTGTTTTTATTTTGGAATCGCGCATTACCTAATAATCCTTATCTTATTACTATGCAACTCGTGGTCAGAGCCTTTGAACAGGAAGCTCTTCTACTTCTTTTTAAGTTACATTTACGTTTTTTGCATAATCGAGTTTAAAATGAAGTACAGGAAAGTGAGATTGTGGTACGGGTTGTACTTTATTGGTGTTACTTTAGAAAATTTTGTGTTAACAGCGATCTGGTATTGGTCTGGATTGTGGGATGGTTGGTGGTACAGTTTCACGGCATTGTTGGTTTTACTTAGTGCAGTATTATCTTACATGTGTTTTTTAATTTATTTTTTAATTTTAAAGCCAAAAGCATTGACCGTATATCCGGTAATATCAACTCAGAGTTTGTTTCCAGTTTCTATGGATTAAAATGGAGAAATAATATTCAATATTTTGTACTTGTTTCCACAAAACGGAAAATAGGTTTTGTATTCTTTCTGTGCTCTTTTGAACAAATAAATATTTATTAAAAAATCTAGACTTTAGGTAGCTGAATAGCTAACAATTTTATAAGAAATTAAGGAAAATGTAAACATGCAATTTGTACCCTTGAAGAGACACGTGTTGCCTCGAAACCAGTCGGGAGTTTACTAACAAAAAGTACATTGTTAAAAACAAACTGTTACATATTTTATTTCTAAAAATTCACTGACCCAAGAATGTATTTAGGTACTAAGATTACTTTATTTTAAATTCCTTACAACAATTACACAAGTAGTATTTTTCCGAATCCTTAAAACGTGATTATTCGGAGAAAACCAATTTCAAGCTGCATTTTATGTCTTCCACTTGTAATGTTTCATTTGGTTTGGTCCTGGCAAAATTATTGAAATTTGACACTTGGCCTAAAATGTACCTAACAAACCTTTTGTTTCTATCAGCGGATTATAATATCTAGATGATGGGATTCACATTCATTTGATTTCTATAAATTAAGATACTCTTTTAATTCAGCTAACATTACGATAAATATGGTGTGAAAAATTCATGGAAAATATTAATGTTTTTTTTTGCCTTCGTCTGTGTTAGTAGTCAACCATGGAAACCTAATACCGAATAATTTAACATTTTTGCCACTATATAATATCTTATCCACTGCAAAATGGCAGAAAAATACGTTCAGTGATTACCTACGTAGACAAAGATTTAAATATTTATAATCACACTTTTTATTTGTTTTTATATATACATCTATGTACTATTTACATAAAAACCTAATAAAGCAGGTGGATACAGTTATTCAAAAATTAAAATATGTAACATTAATATTCTTGGAGTAAAATTGAAAATCTCTGTAAAAAAATGATGATGTTTTATTTTTCCAACGTGCACATAAACTTATTTTGTTGCTGTTTTAATCAAGTTTTCTTCCGTTTTGAATATGTCATTTTTCCATTATGATATCTTAATGAGGTTACCATCTATCTCAGTAAACAAATTGTACCCAGATAGGTAAATAGGTGAATACTTCTACAATTCTTTTAACACGGCGCCAGACCGTGAATATAACAAGAAGATCTTTGCCCTAAAAAATATATAAATTGGATGTCAAAATATGCGCAACATCGTAACTTGGTGTTGGAAATGAAATTCTCCGATCTACTACATAATTTCTAGGTACAAATTTTATTTTATATTTTTTTTATATTAACAACCTCCAGTCTTATCTAGGTACCAATGATACATAAATATAACGATGATAGTCTATTCAAAATGTCACTTATTACTGTTGGCCTTAGCGAGCGACGGTAAGTACAGTACTCCTACTTAAGTTCCATACAAAATAAATTCTAAATAAAATAGTTGTAAATATAATATCACATTTAGGTACTAATTTATATTAAGGTATGTATTTAAAACACTGATTTCTAAATAGGTATGTCTAAATGTGTGTTTGATTATTATATTTGACATAGAAATTTCCGAGTCTAGCCCTGGTTATATTAATTCACGTACAATATATACGAGTATTTATGTACATTTTTAAACCTACGAGACTCCAGATTGCCTTGCCTGAGTCTAGTTCTCTCAGAAGGCTAAATCATTGAGTAAAAAACGTGTACATTATTTGTATTTAAAAAATGACACAACGTATTTGAGCGATTCCAGATTGCCTTGAGTCTAGTTCTCTCAGAAGGCTAAATCATTGAGTAAAAAAAATGTACATTATTTGTATTTAAAAAATGACACAACGTATTTGAGCGAAGCTCTTTGTTAATTTTATATTTTTATCTAAAATATATTTACTGCCGTAGGCACGGGTAGAAGCTTGAAAAAACTAAGGTTACAGATACAAAAAATGTACTTATGTACTCAAGGATACTAAAAAAGACACAAATGTGTTGTTATGTCCAGGTTTTGGTTTGAGTAGGTAAAAATGAACTAGTTTAAAAATTTACACTGGTGTGTGAATCTCAGACTGGAGAGTAATTTAATTAGTATCATTATATTTAACATGTTGGTCGTGCCGGAGAAGCTAGAGCTTTTCAAAACCAGTACTCATCTCAGCCTGTTGGATTTAAAGTCTTTGGGTAGGTCTGGACAGCTTTGCATGGACAATGTGCTCGCTCATCTAGATAAACTGAGCGAAAGGGATTGCTGAGAGCGGAAGACTCGAAATCGCAAACGATTGCTAAAATGTAAAGATAGCTATTTAAAAAAATACACATTGCCTATTTGTAGGTACATGAATTCATAATATATGGTGTACCTAGCAAATAATAACCATACCTAAATACTTGCAAGTCTGCGTTCCTAAAATATTGCCACATTTATGTAGATGACAATAAAAAATAGAGTAGGTAACTTGTTTCATGGGCATCGATTTACGTTGGTATACACCGTGGGTACATTTACGGTATACATCGTGCGTCTTCGACGGGGAAATTATTGTTCGATGTCGTGGGTACATTTTATTTATTGAGTCCATCGAACAATAGATTGATTCAATGTGCATTGCAGCAATGAACAAATACGTTTTAATTTCAAATAGGTACTGAAAGATGAAAAGTTACCAGTTTAGGTACTAAAATTGAAATTGTGAATTGTGATTGGATTATAATTCAGGGTTATATGATTATAATTGATAACTTGAGTGATATAATTGATTTTAATTTTTTAATACGAGTATAATGACGAATATTTTCATACTTTGTTATAAGTATCAACTAAAATAGGACAATAATGTATTGACAGCGGCCCTACTGGCGGCACGTTGTAAACAAACCAGTACTTCCTAGACTCGGAGACCGACACTCTGTTTGGCTGTTTGGTTGTAGATTGGGAATAACATATGTTTGCAGCCGTTCGATTCCATTGCCGTTTATTTTTGGAGATTCCCCTCGGAATCTATTCCGCCTTTTATTATTAAAAACCGCTCAAACTAACAATGTGAAGAAGAAAAACGCGCCGAACAGATGGCACTTACTTGTCAAAATAATCATTCGTACATCGTACGTATACACAACATTAAATATTATAATACCTAATGGACGGGGAGTATTTACTGAGAAGATTCTTATTTAGATTCGACAAGCTCGGGGGATATAAAGAATCTTTAGTATAAAGAATGTGTATCGGATACAGAATTCTGCTTTACTTAATGTACGGGGTGATTTCATTTCTGAGGAAGTTTCCGTACTCTAGAGAATTATTCCTATTAGTAGAATCTACATATAACATCATATTACGAAGATAAACATGTTAGACTTGATATGACTTGCTGGACTCACGGTTAAAATAATAATATTAATAATATTCTCAGAATCCCTCTCATACTGTGACTGAACAATGACGTTCGTGCAAACGTTTATAATATTTATATTATTTGTTGTTTTTTTATTTTATTAAAAGATAATTGTATATGTATGTATATTAACACAAAGAAAGTTCTAAAAAAAAAGTAGGCAGTGAAATCTCTGTATGCACGTTGAAATCCTAGTTGATACAAGTTAATATACCCTTTGTATTCATTTTTATGAAATACCTACTTCTACTAAAAATTGTGATTTGATTAAAAAATTTTATTGACATTACTTGGTGGAATTCCATGATTAAATTATTTGAATATAACTAATTAAAGTTAAATAAAAATACTTGGTTCACTTCCACTTTTATTTATTTGACTTCTGACTGAAGATACCCGTTATATGGCGAAAGCGCTAACTGGTCAAATTAATAAAAGTGGAAGCGTACTAAGTATTTTTATTTAACTTTAATTAGTTATATTCAAATAATAATTGTGTATTTCAGCTTCGACGCACGACTGGAGTTTACTACTATATTTATAAGAGCATACTTCACCACGTGATCCGCGGCCGCTTCCCATTCAAACGTATTCCTCGATTTTCTCCCTGGAATTTAACATTATAGCAATTTTTTAAACACATTTTAGATATTGACCAGATGCGTGTTTGCATCGTCTAATTTTTTAAAATATTTTATTTGTTAAAGGAGATAACTGATTTTTAAAAAAATACGATACA
Organism: Micrasema minimum; assembly: GCA_022494985.1. Classification (NCBI taxonomy): domain Eukaryota; kingdom Metazoa; phylum Arthropoda; class Insecta; order Trichoptera; family Brachycentridae; genus Micrasema; species Micrasema minimum. The sequence continues at coordinate 23,923 of JAGVSP010003295.1, read as the reverse complement.
AACGCACATCTGGTCGATATTTAAAAAGTATAAAAAAATTCCAGGGAGAAAATCGAGGAATACGTTTGTATGGGTAGTCGGCCGCGAGTCACGTGGTGGAGTTATGCTCTTAAGTGCGATTGTCATTGAACAAGCGTACTGCGGAGGGTTTAAAAATGAAATCGATTATTAAGGAGTAAACTCCAATAAAATATCATTTTGAAAATGTTTAGACTCTAATTGGCGGGTAGTCAAAGGATAAGATAAAAATCTCAAGTTATAGGAAGTAGTCAACAAACAAACGTGCCAGTTATGGAAAACAGAGGAATTGTGCATTTAAATTGCTTGTATTTTCTAAGTCTGCTGTGTCCATGCACTCTAGTAAACTGTACATAGTAAATCTTAGGCGTCATTTAGATAGGTACCTAGCAGACGTTTTCAAGCAACTTCGGGTCGTCAATTCGTAGGCTAAGAGTCATAAGGGTGAACTACAAATTAGCTGTTTTGAGTTGGGGCTGTTCCTGAAGTCAGCATTACAAATTTTAATTTATTGAAAATACAATTTCGGATTTATTTAAAGACATCCAAAAATTTAAATAAATTTAAGAGGAATCTACACTACTGGCTGATGCATGGGAGTGGGAAAGGGGGGGGTCATCTATTTACAATCCAAACATGATAAAATGAAGAACTTTATCTTTTTTTTTCAATATGCATATTTATTTTGATATCTATTGTTTACCGTTTATAATTGTATTACCTAATCTCTTTTTATTATAATTAGTGTTAATTTTTTAATTTTTTTTTAATTCTTTTTACAATTTTGATTTGTTTTATATAATTTTGCATGTTGAATTATTTAAGGGAAATATTTTCACTGTATTGTGTACTTTTTAATTAGGTAACACTATGTCAATTTTTTCAAATATATTCATATTATATAAATGTACTTTTTTGTAAATATTTCAGTTAGACACGGGGTTATACTTAAATAACTGAAATACAAACATTCTAAACTGTAAAATTAAATATGTAATAATAAAATTAATAAATTAATTAACAGGCATTGGCATATTTTAAGCAATTTTCTACGAAAACAGGCAGACCGAATTTTAAAAAAGTGTACGGATTGGAAAAATAAAGCGGGAATCCCTCATTTTCGGCATTAATTTTTTCCCTGGATAACAAACCCGGATATACTTGAAGAAAAATAAGATAGCTGAATGCGCCTACATTCATATCGCACCGTAAATACAATAATGCACTAAGTTCTAATAAGTCAAAATCGAATTGAAAATACCACGTTACAGTTCACACTCCCGCCATATTTTTGTCTAAGAAACTTGTTTGTATCTCTTTTTCTTATGCCGAGATAAAGTATTTAGTTTTGTATTTATAGTGCCCGCCTTGTGGTGTAGTGGTAGCGCGTTGTGCTGCCATGCACGAGGTCACGGGTCCGATTCCCGATGGGGGTCAATGTGTAATATTAATAAGAATGTATTTCACATGAAAATATTTCATATGTGATACCTAGGACTGGCGCTGAAGCGTAAGATAATCTTGCCATGATCAAGATTCGCTGCAGTGCCCTATGCACCATTGGGTGTGGATAAGGAAGAGTAGTAGTAGTAATACTATTTCTTGTTGCTGCCGCGTCCTCTCTGGGCGTGGTTGACGGGGGGTGGGCGGGAGGGCTGCGGTTGGGCGGGTGGTGGTTTGTAACTAACTACTAAAAAAGGGGTAGAATTACTAATATCCCTATCACTGTAAATTTGGGCCAGCTCCTTGAGCAGGTTGGGGTGAATGTGTTTATAACAATCTTAGAGCCGAGACAGTGATAGGGGCAATGAAAGCATTTGGTCGCGTATTTAACCTTCTTTTCTTCCGCTTTTTCCAGTTAAAACTGAATCTATTAAATTTCGCGGATTAGCTTTAAAAAATCGGTAGAGTTGTGCTGGACTGAAAAAAGACCCAATAGTCTTTAAAACAGTCTAGGGAAAGGGTGGGGCTTTCACTTTAGTAGTACTATTTGTGGCGCGATATAATATTGATATTACCCATCTAAACGCGGCCTCATGCTATATTGATGAGCCGCTGTCTAAAGAGAAAAGAGATACAAAATTCAAACCCTACTTAATTCAATTTAATACAGATACGGATCAGTTTCAATGCGAATCTCATGATTAGATTTTTTATTTATTTATCAGAGTCGGGGTAGGTACGTGGTTGAACTGTAATTATGTTACGAGTAAAGAGAAAGTCTTGTTTAAATCTGAAAATTTATGTGATGAGGTAAATCTCTAAATAAACTGTGAAGAACGTCTGAAAGAAAATGTCACGTTGGAATAAGCGGGAATAATACGAGAGTTTATTTGAAGAAATTTAAAACATAGGTCATAGTTAAATGGAAGTTTCCAGAATCTTTAATACAATATTCTTAAGAGCATACTCCACCACGTGACTCACGGCCGCTTTCCCATACAAACGTATTACTCGATTTTCTCCCTGGAATTTAACATTACAGCAACGATTTTTTCATACTTTTTAGATATCGACCAGATTCGTGTTTTTATCGTCTTATTTTTTAAATAATTTTTTAACTCCTTTATGAAATAAAATGTCAAAAAAATAAGACAATGCAAACACGCATCTGATCGATATCTTTAATGTGTGAAAAAAACATTGCTATAATGTTAAATTCCAGGGAGAAAATCGAAGAATACGTTTGTACGGGAAACAGCCGCGAGTCACGTGGTTGAGTATGCTCTTAATCTTTCAATTATGTTAGATAAAAGAGACACATTACGTTAATTACTAAGGTTATCAATAGAATCATTAATTTATATCATACGCAATATATAGCAGGTTGTATGCGCTAGGAACTGAATGGCAATGTTGTTGCCTGCCCACTGTTCACCTGCCCAGCCGGCCCTGGAGCCCTGGCTGCTTCGGTCCTACTCCGGCCCTGCCATGACCGTGCCCGGTCCTGTGCCCTTGCCGCGCCGCTCCTGAGAAATGAATGCCCGTTTTGTTGGCTGACCAGCCGACATTTTATACAGCAAGTATTATTACAAAACTATCTTCAAATTACGTCCGACTGCAAAATAATTTATTGATTTTTTTGGCGAAATTGTTTGTCCCTGTTTCCAATACTACGACTGCTATTATTTTCCCTTATCCGCACCTATTGCAAGGGGATGCAACCATAATTTCGACGATTCTACGAGTGTGGTGGCAGGTGGTAGTGATGATGATACAATCAAAACGCTGGTTTTTGAAAAGTCATCCCAGCTCCAGTTTGGGAGTACCTAAGTTCCAAGAGACGACACTCTTCAGCAGGTGAGTGAAGTTTGCCTTTCTTTTTTAACCTCAAACTATCCCCACAATAAAAACCGAATCCATAATGTACAAATTTACATAATATTATAAATAAAACAACATTAAACCTTATTTAAAATATTAGTTTCAACTCTTCGTTTTTTTAATCTGTGAACTTAAAAAACATTTCAAGATTCGCCATTCTATCTGAAGTATTCTGTTTGTATCTACAGTATTTAACTAACTGTAATCAAAATTTACGTAAATTAAAGAAATTAAAATACTTTTTTGTAATCAAGCGAAACAAAATGAAAGGCTTTGTAGGGTATGAAAATTTTATTTGAATAGCAAAAATACAAGTTCTCAAAAAATTTATTAAAAAACAAAACATTTTATAATATTAACTCAACATAAAAAATTCATGCTAAATCAATAAACAGTTCTCAAAAAAGCTTAAAATTTATCCCCCAGGTATCTAGTTGGTATTTGTATAAGTTAAATATTAAATATCAGAGACAGAAGAGCTTGTAATTATTAATTTGGACAAAGGTAAATAATAAAAACCGGTAGATAGGTACTATTATCAAATCTTGCAAATCTTAATTTGCGTCGAGATTTGGGAATAAAAAACTATTAGGCACACCTACATATTTATAAGCTAAGTAATAAGTACTTACCTGGATATTACTAATAGGTATGTACCTACATCGTACATACTAAATATAATTTGTACTATTATTTTATAAATTAATTAAATACATACATCAGTTACATTTGAACCGAGTCTATTCGCGGTTATTGGAATCCTAGGTTCAAGTCCCACTTGTTTCCTGTTTTCTAACACACTTATTTTGGAATATTTGAAAGCAGCCCCGAAATTGAAATATTTGGGTATATTATATTATCATATTAGCCCAAATGATTCCTTAAAAAATAATAATAAGACATATGTTCGGATACAACAAATTTAGAATGAACATTTTTTTTCTCTTGCTTCTTATTTAGGTCCATTAATACTGAATGATGAACATAATTTGTCTTTTCTGTAGTCGACGAATAAAAATTAATCAAAACCCTTTTTATTGTAATATATATCTAGTTAAAAAAAAAAGTTCGCTTTGTCTTTTTCTGATAAAACAAAGCTGTGCATACTTAGTATTTAAAATATATATATTTATTATGTTTTGTATTTTCGTCTGGGAATGTTCCTCGATTCCTAAGAATTCCTCGAATTTTAGCATTTATAAGAATGTCTTTTACAGAAATCAGTTACACCTACAATTAATAAATACTTAATAACTAGATCTTCTGATAAATCTATATACATTTTGTCAAATCAATTTAAAATTAGGCACCAACTGTTGTTTTATGTATGAAATTGTTAGACTTTGGATGGTAGGTACTTTTGATGTCGTTTTTTCAGTTTAAAATTTAGCTCTCTTATAAGTCACTAAAAAAATTATAAAAATAGTCGTACCTACGCTACGGCGGCAATTTTTTTTTTATGGTTAGAGTAATCTATAAGTTGGTTTAATAAATAATGAATGTTCCACTCATTACTTAACAAACTTTTTTTTACAATAACATGCGTTGATCAATTCCTAGCAGATTTTAGTTTGTATTTAGAATTTTGTAATGTGGGAGATATCCGCTGCCATTTTGCAATATCAGCTAACGATTCTTACAGTATCTTCTTCAAACAAGAACAATGGCTCTCTGTATTAAACAAAGTACCTAAACGAATGTATCAAAAATTCATCTTGTTTGCCACATGCTCGCAGCGCAGCGGTCAATTCACATTATCCCAACATATTCTAGTCTACCGCTGTTCTAACTGACCTCAGAGCCAGCGATAAAAACTAGCGACACAATATATCACTAACGATATAAATATATAAACGGTACCTAGCTCCTGGGCCCGTATTCTGAATAAAATTGGCTCTAACACAGGCCTGGCCAACCCAAATTGCACCACGGGCCGCATTGACGGCCTAAAATTTCCCCAAGGGCCACACATACAAACATTATATTATACAAAAAAACATATATAAAAAAAACAAAACGACAACCAGATGTAAAGAGAAAATACGCATTAAACCAATAACAAAAAATGTATTCGTCTAGTAATCAACATAAACTTGTTTTAACAATCAAAAAATATTTTAACAATGAGAATTATTAATTAAGACACATAAATAAAAAAACAACATTACAAATTAAACCAATTATCAATGACTACTCCTTTCAGTGCAAGATTTGAAATTATTTTTCGCTTACTTAATTTTTCTAAATCTATTTCAATACTTGAAGTTGCACACCTTAACTGGTTTTCCAGATTTGCGTTTGTTATTGACGCCCTATTTTTTATTTTTATTATATTTCTACCTAACAAAAACAAGCATTTTTAATTATATGGCGCATTAAAAAAACGTCTCCGAGATCATTATATAAAAGCTGTGGCGGACGTGGGTGCGCGGTGCGCCGCCGCCCATAAATTTTTGCCCACTGACCTTTCCTACAAATTTTGTAATTTAAGTTTATTTTTTCCGACCAACAGTTTTGGCTCAAGCTAAAACTCATTTTTTCCACTAAATTCCAATGTCAGAATTGTACAAATTCAACTACAAAAAAGTTATTAAATAAAAACAATAATATACCTACTTTAAAAAAAAATCATCACACATGACCACGGGCCGCGGGTTGGCCAGGCCTGCTCTAACATATCGAGCGTGTTGTATGATTCTGGAAATGCGATAAGTTACTTGCAACCCAAAAATAGTGGATAAAAACTTTCTTCAAAATTTCAGAATTCTCATACACAAAACTTGATTTCACTACTACTTTCCTAGGAGCGCTGGGCAATGGGCCACCGCTATGCTGCATTGCGTATTTTTAAAGAAGCTCATTTCATATAGAAAAAAATCAGTATTTTAAACTTCGAACAAGATAAGGGAAAGTGGTAGTATTACTATACTATGTTTATTACTGAGTGTTTTTAATATGTATATTCCTTTAGGGCACTAATGTACACCAAGTGCGGTTTATCTTGATCATTTTACTATATGAATCTAAGATGATCAGTCGCATGCTTCAATCCTAGTCATAAATCAGGGTCTCTTACGTGAAATATTCACTGCTTGAAACAAATATTATAGGTACGGGAATCGAATAAAAACCACGATTAGCCTGACGCACTAACCGATTTATTATAAATTTACAATATTACATATACAATTAATTGTATTTATAAAAAATAATATTTTTTAATCTCTTCTATAAAAAATATCGTATTAAATGCAAAATACATTTTATATAAAAACTAGTAGTTTTGTGGTCAATCCATTAAACGTTTTGATACATGAAGAAATCGAAACCAAATCATAAAGTGAGCAGCTGTCCTATTAAAGTTTCATAATTGCCGTGAAATATAATACTTACTCGTTTGTTATTAATATCTGCAGAAGTTCTGACATCTGAGTTCTTACAGATGACTTGAGTTTGGCCATCTTGAAGTGGTTTTGGGTTTTGGTAGAATAATATAACTTGGCGAGAGAAGTTTTCCCTAGGAAGAATAAAGTGTAGCGAATCGACGCGCAGTAAGACCATTACAATCTTCCAGTTCAAGAACTTGAAGATTGTTTTATTAAACCCAATTCGGTATGCCAACCCATGTCAAGAAATTGTAAGTTAACAGGATGCAGAGTATGTGCATTGTTTAAGAATGAATTTTATATATTTTTTTTTATTATTATTTTTAAATATTTCTTGTACTTAGCTGATCATTAAATACTATATTATAAATGTACTCTAATATTAATCTTAAATTCATATTTTATATATACAATACATTACTACACACTCACATCACATATTATTTAACACTTAAATTTATTATTTGATGAAAGAACGGCTAAAAAAATATATGATGCGACTATAATATATGATCAAGTAAACAAGTGCTTGAAAGTGGGCATGTAAGAAGTCGGAATAATCGACGTGCCCTGCATGAGAAGATGTATGTATGTGGAGGAAGCAAGAGAAGTATGCCAGGACAGAGTGGTGGTGGCGTTCTTATCCTCTCTGCTACCCTTCAGGGAAATGGCGTGATGGTTAGTTAGTTAAATTTATTAACTTTATTTTTGAATTTTGTTTTTTTTTTTTCTTCATTATTCCCTGTATTATATTTTTCAGTTGTTGTAAACGTATAAATCGCAAATTATTTATTTTATTATCATAAAACAATATCAAGTTAGCGTATGGGTTGGTTGGTAGATATTGCTTTTAAGCACGCCCTTGTACATTTGCTATGTAATTGTACATGGAGTTTTAAATAAATAAAATGAATACGTTTTAAAATTATTAATGCTTTGTTTTGGGCCTATTTGACATATTTTTAGACACTTGTAAAAATTTTCAAAAACTCTTTTCGCTTGACGTACATTAGCAGCACTAAAAACTGAAATTCTCTGATTGGTCGGGCATCTACCAGCTTCTAATAAAAGCTGTTTTCAGCACTACATGCCCTTAAATCCATTTTTATATAGGTTTTCAGATCCATGAATAACAAGACACTAGCGAGAGCAGTTATCCATTTATATCCAAGTTTCCCGATTAAGTTTTTGCCGCCATTATTTGACCAAAGTTGGAGATTTATTTTACTTGTTTAGACACCTCGTAATTGGTGATTTAGAATTACCGAACTTTTTCTTCCAAATTTAAGGAGTTTAAGAGTTTTATATGAAAAAGAAAATAAGCCACGCTTACCCAAATTTAGGTGATGAAAATGTATATTCTTTTTTTAAAAACAATTTTATGATCAGAATAGCGATTACAAATTATATCTTTCGATCCGAACTTTCTATTTTTTCAAATAATAACATTCTTTTTTTTAAAACACGGCTTATGTAATGAAAAATTTTCAGCCAATTTTTTCTTATAGAAAATTTGGCTATATTACAATAATCGTACCTGTAAAACACCTTATTTGGAATGTGCACCTTTATATTATGGAAATAACCCGCAGATGATGTTGCGACTGTAAAAATCTATAAGACTTGTACTAGTTATTCTAGGTATTGTAGCAATCTGTCTTTTTTTTTACATTCGACGCCTTTGAATTTTGGCATAATATAATATTGTATGTATAATACTAATATAGTTTATGTATAATACTAATATATTTTATGTATCATGTTTTTCCTCGCATCATGGAATTCAGCTACAAAGAATTTTAAATTAAAGCTCAGGTTCTTTTTGGATGATTTCGTAGGAATTTTCCTTAGAAAACAGCGAGAAAGTGGTAAACGTGAAAACAACGTTATTTGTAGTTATTGAAGCGTCAGTTTCCTGAATGTATTTAAACGTTTTTCAATACGGTTATCTTTTGCCAATTTGTGTTTATTTTATTCAACGTAAAAAAAGAGCAAGAAAACAATGATAATACAAGGAAATTGTCATTTTTATTGTAATAAGAGAGAGGAATCCGAATTAAGTAGACTAAAACACTATTTTATAAAATTAAATTTTTTAATTTATTAATTAACAATAATGATGATTTCAAAATAAGATTCCGGGTAAATTGACAAAGATATGAAATTTTGAAGAATAAAAAAGAATTGTATTATAAAAAAATGAAATACCCTCATTTACGGATTTTCGTTACATTGTACGATAGCTAAATAAAAACAATAATATTAATTAAATGCTTTTTAGAGCGCACTGATTTTGTTTAATTTACCCTTTTTCGTAAAAAAAATAATTATAGTGTAGGTGACATGGCTTGGCCAAGTACGTCAAGTACTTGAACAGTGGTCATGTGATAAGTCGGAATAATCGGCGTATGTGCACGAGAAGATGTTATGAATGTAGAGGAAGCAAAGGAAGTCTGTCAGGGATCAGAGTGGTATGGCGTTCTATCCTCTCTGCCCTACCCCTTCGGGGAAATGGCGTGAATGTTAGTTAGTTAGTTAGTGTAGGTACCTACATTGCTAATTTATTTTCAAGTTTTAAGTACGAGCAAACCACGATTTTTTTCTAGTAGGTAGTTTACATAAGTATGTGCTGATTTTAACTCACCTCAAAATTTCCTTTTTACATCGCGTAGGTACGTCACGGTGCGATAGTTCAGTATCTACTTAATGGCCGGTGTCGTTTTACCGATATATCCCTTTTCTCATCAATGCCTGCCTGCGCAACATTAGAGGTTTTTTTTCACAAATCTAGCCGGTCAGAAGTCTTTTCGTAAAATTTGCCACAATTAAAAAAGAATTATTTCCTAGCACAGTCACAAGGATTACTGAAACATAGGAAGTCCCCCCTACCCGGTGACCTGCAATAACGTTCCGCACTAGCATTTCAGTTTGAAGTTGATCGTCCTCTCAGATGTGCATGTATTTTTTATCGGTGTTCCTTGTGCGACAGTTCAGTTTGAAAATTATTTTAAATAAGTGGCTCTAATTTTACCAAAAAAGTTTATGGATATTGATAATGCAGGTAAGACAGCATATATTTAAAATAGTTTTGATTGTATTTCTTAGAATTATAAATATTGTTATTTCGTATCGAAAATGTTTGTTTTTTTTTTAGGTTTTTTTTATTTTACATTTTTTATATTTCCGAGAGTGTAAGTTGTACGATTTCGTGCTATTTCGCTACATTTCTAATTTTACCATAGAGAATAAAGCTTCGACGACGATAGAAAAAACTAGAAATTTGCCGTCGATTTCGCCGTTTTTTGCTTTGTAGGTCATCAAATAAAACAGCGGATTTAAAAAAAAAAAAAAAATTAAAATTTAGTTTTGATTAAAAATTTGTTTTATAATTTATTTTAGTGTTAACCAGGTTGTCTCCAACGTTCATAACCATGACTCGTTAATTTTGTGTTGATAAAATGCAGGAGCAAAAAATTTATCAAGTTTCGAAATGGATATCAAATGGAATACCTGGAAAATTTTCTTATTGGCAACAAAAAACTACTCTAATGATCACATTAAGCGCAAGTTTGCAACTTTAAAGTTTCGATTAAAGAAAAAGATGGGTTAAAGTTCATAAAAAAGAAGAATTGTTCTCAAAAAATAAACGCGGAATGGTTGAAAGGATGTGTTTCATTCCCAAAACGCTATACCTATACAGCAACAGCGAGTGGGTAGGGCCTCAAAAAGATTTGATGTCTTTAAAAAAATTCTAAATAAGTCATTGTAATTTATTTGAATTTTTTGGTTGTATCAACTAATCTTTTATCAATGTTTACTCTTGTTATTAGTGTTAATAATGCAATGTTCTGTATAATATATTCATATAGTAACAAAAAATATTTTGTAAATGTATTTTCCGACTTAACACGAAATATCATCAAGCAGTCGGTGACATAGAAGCTATAAACTCTCCCAAATGTATATGTACGTTGAATAAAATAGTGATTATATGCACGTTATGTTATATATATTCTCAACATTTGAAAGTGTCCTCAATGAATATATTTTTAATATGAAAAATAACTGTAAAACTCAATCCAGTTTTTTATTATTTACATATGTACCCTACCTCTCTTCAATATACCTAAAAGTATTTTTTGTTTATGCTTAGGTTTAGCTATAAGGCCTAATATGTGCCACTTCAAAACGATAAAATAAAATTGATTTCCATTGTCCTTTGTCAACAGTATTAAGACAAAACTTCTTTCTGTACAAAATTAGCACAGCTTGATAGCTTGATTTCATCATCATCATCATCATTTCTTATATCCGCTTCCTATTGTGAAGCAATATGGATTTCCACAAACTGCCTCCAAGCCAAGCGATCGGCCGCCAGTTCTCGTGCATCTTCCTAAGTCAGGTCCACGTCCCGTAGCTCTGACGCTATGCATCCTAAAATACTTTTTACATCATAAAACAATAGGAAATCTCATTAAGAATAATAATAACTAAAGAAATAATTTTGGCCGGCTAGATTGATTAAAAAACCTCTATGTGCTGCGGTGCGATTCTCTAGGGTTTTAGACACTTCTGCGAATACGAATTCAGTACAAAATCGTATGCGCAGTAGTTTAAAAACACTTACAGAAACGAAGCTCTAAATCGGACAATCAATCTATGACAGAGATAGAAATTATCGCATTTGTTGTGAAAATGCACGTATTTCAAACCCTCAAAAAATAAGCAATAATGGTAGGTGATATCACAATAAATCATCAAGTTATTGCTCCGAAACCGATAGATGTAGGTACATACCTACAAAAATAACGTACCTTGAAAAAATTTATGTAAAAGAATAATTATTACCCATATTAATAAGTGGGAGTTGGGGTTTATTTTATAGAACTTCATAGTAAGTATCGTTTATTAAAAATAAGCAAGGTTTCAGGTTTTATTGGTACCTATAATAATATTATTGAACATTGTGACAGCTATTTCGCCTGTGCAGAGTATTCTCCCATCTGTCCTTATTAAATATTTTCGGGAAAAACGAGAACGAGATCTTTCTACTTTATCTATACAAACTAAATGCTGAATTACTTTTTGGTTGTTTTGTGCCGGCGACAGGAACACCGCCTCTGCAATTTCAAATAAAAGTATTAAATGTCTTCAAGACGCGCCTGGCTATTGTCCTGTCGGATGCACAATGGCCGCGGCGCACGGCGGATACAAAACAAAGTCCTTTAGCAGGTGAATTATTTAGGTGTCCCACCACGGTTTCAACAATACTCATTTAATCGCCGAAATATAACATTTAATTACTGTAAAATACAGGACGATATAAACGTGAGCAATGATTTCGCATTGCTTATACCCAAAATGGTAATTATTGACCGGAGAAATGATAACAGACCGGAAATATCTTAAAAAAAGTATATAATATACTCGCTCTCTATTGGAGCATATGGATTCCACAAACTGTATTCAAACCAAGCGATCGGCCACCAGTTCCCGTGCATCCTCCCAAGTCAGGTCCACGTCCCGCAGCTCTGACGCAAAACAGTGTACGTCCAGGATGCGGACGCCGAGATCCTGATGCCTTGTAAAATAGGCAAGCATGATTAAAGCTGGAATTATATTAGAGCCACGCCCCGTGTCACCACGCTTCCCCCCCCCACCGATCTCAGGCCAATAGGTCGATCGGTCGGCGACACGGGGGACATGTCTAATATAATCATTTTCATACTAAATGTATGAAATCGATTCCAAACCCACGCGTTGCGACACGCGGCGTGGCTCTAATATACAAGGACTAAGGACTCTATGACAGTCGCGGGTGGAGGTGGGACGATCCCTCTGTGTGGCTCTAATATAATTCCAGCTTAAGACTCTCGGAGGCATACGTAGTATATGACCTAGCCAGTCGAACCGACTTCGCCAAATGACAGTAGTCTCACACAAATTGGTATGTAAATATTAAAATGAAATTTACTTGTGTATTAAAAATCATACGTACCAAGTACCAAGGTACATAATAATAAACATGAAAATAAAATAGAGAACATTCATATACAATTTTAAAACGCGGAATGTTTCAGATTCCGTTGAAAATGCTTAGTTCCATGTTGAAATCCGATTAAACTATAATTTATACTTCCAGAAAGATATACTTTTTAGAATAAGCGAAAATGAACACCACTCACGGTTTTCCATTCCAACTTTTTGCACTTTGTGAAGCTAATTATTTAGTGCCATACATATTTCCCCATAAGTTTCGTTTAGCAAGTTTTGCGTTTCTCTAGTGTGATTTGAAATTCTCGAAAAGGTTTCAGTCCCAAATCTTCTTATTTTCTTCCCTTCTCTTTGATTATTGTTTTTATTACAGTCCGCTGTGACCTTGGGTAGAGTTTTTTGAACATAAATACTGCACACAGTATTATCTACTTGTATATATATGTACGTATGTAGGTCCAAGTTACAAGTATGTATTATTAAAATCCAAACCCGAATTCTATATCGGAGAACCTTTTATTGAAAAGGGATACCAGTGCGTTCATGTATAAATACGAGTATCGGGATGTAGTCATGATTAATATAATATTGTATTTCATCGGGTTTCTGGCTTAAGTTGCCAACATATATTTTCAATCCGATTGTTTATTTTTATTCCAGTTTTTTATTTGGCGGCCTCCGTAGCGTAATGGCTAAGACACTGGACTCACGATACGTAGGTACCGGGTGCGATTCCCGGTGAGAACACAAAAATCAAAAGTGATTTTTTTCAAGCCTGGTTGTTTGTGACGGCCTCTGTAAAAGGGCCTCCCATGGCCTGGTTGAGGTGGTTAAATAAATACATAAAATACACACACAAACAAGTAAAATGTTACTTATCAGTTTTTGTCAGTAAAGCAACGATTTTCCTGGATATAACATTAATGATAGGTATGCTTTTTCCTGACAACACGTCATTAATCCTCATTTATTATTTACCATCTCCTATTCCAATGTCATCGGTGTATATTGTATTATACATTCTTGGTACCTACAAAATAGTTATAGTTATATTTCATGTATAGTAGGTACATACCTAAACACTATACATATTATAATATATACTTATGTCTTTGTCTTTGAATGTTTTCACTCATTACAATTTGACATCTTTGGAAGTAAATATGGATGAGGAGACGTTGACAGGGCTTATGACCTGCCATTGGCTGGGTTTATGTGTTACAACATTCCGCATTTCGCCTAGTATTTAATATACATATTTGCCAATTATCAGAACTTGTACAAATATAGTGAAATGGCGCGACGTTTCACATGTGAAACCTCCCTGTCATCCACTTAACCCAGCCAATGACAGGTCATAAGCCCTGTAAACGCCTATATATCCATATTTCCTTCAAAACTTTTCGTTAGATTAAAATTATAGGTACATCAATTTAACATGTTTTTTAAAATTTAGCCAGAATTAAAAATGTACAACACCTACTATAATTCAATAATTCTTACAATATACCATGCCCAATAACATATCTTAATAATATATTTATAGCTTTATTTCCATATTAAAATGTATGTTTATAAATATAAATTTGTGTTTAGCTCATAAACAAAATTACAGGCGATAATCACTTGCTAACGAGTGGAGGCTGAACAGAAAATGAATACCATTGTAATAATATTTTTACCGATAATCATTATGAAGCTAAAATGCGTCCTGTTGTACGTTTACCATTTTATTCCCAAAATATTGGATAGCAAACAGTTTAGTAGTTAGTACTCACGTGTTTCCTTCGTTATTTCTTGTTAATATTGTACACATAGCATTCCTTCACAACACAACAGTGATAACTATACTGATAACCTTTTCTGACAACCGCCGCCTTCTGATAAATCACACAAGAAGGAAATGAGAATCAATACTTGTTTATTACAATGTTAATGTTGCAAAGTAAACTTACTTTTGGACCTAACGTTTTGAGTGTAGTTTAAAATCACACCAGAAGGAAATGAGAATCAATAGTCAGAGTTTAATACAATGTTAATTTTTGTAAAGTAAACTTTTGGACCTAACGTTTTGAGTGTAGTTTAAAATCATACAAGAAGGAAATGAGAATCAATACTCAGAGTTTATTACAATGTTAATGTTGTAAAGTAAACTTTTGGACCTAACGTTTTGAGTGTAGTTTAAAATCACACAAGAAGGAAATGAGAATCAATACTCAGAGTTTATTACAATGGTAATGTTGTAACGGGCTACCGCAGAGTGGTCATGTTTAAGAAGTAAAGGACACTTTTGGACCTAACGTTTTGAGTGTAGTTTAAAAAGTTTTTAAAAATGCACACATTGTGGTATTTTAATTTATATATCAAAAACTTTACAATCAATAATAGTTAATGGTATGTATTTTTTTTTATGAGCGTGCATGAGTCGCGGGTTCGATTCCCGTAGCGGGTCAACATGAAATATTTATTATGATGTGATTTTCATATTAATATTTCATGTGCGATACCTTGGACTGGTTCTGAAGCGCAAGACTGATCATCTTACGTTCATGTAATAAAATGGTCAAGATACACTGCACTTGGTGTACCAATGCAGTGCCTTATGCACCAATGGGTTCGGATAAGGGAAATTAGTAGCAGTAGTAATATGATCAATTTAGTTAATAAATTGAGAGGAAAAGTTTTGTAAAACGAGCCTATAAAAACATAAATATATTTATTATCAATGAGAGGTATGTGAGCTTAAATAATATAGGTCGCGTCAAACGTATTATAATACTAGTTTGTTGGGTTTTTTTTTCAAAATACTTTGCACGTATTTATTAGCTACAACTACTAATTTGTCATATTCGCACATATGGTGAGAAGGGCACTGCATTAATGCACCATGTGTAGTTGTGTAGGTATCTTGTTATAATTTTTTTTCATAAAAGTAAGAAGTGCAATGTATCACTTATGAAATGTTTCATATGAAAAACCGCATATTAAAAAAAATCATATGGGAATCGAATCCGCGACCTTATCCTCATACATGGTAGCCCAAACAAAATGAATTAAAATGATTTTTTAAATACAAAACTTAGAAATAAAAACATGTAAAGATCCTTCGATCTTTATTAAATTTTGTGATGGCAAAATGACTATTTTATATTTTATTTTATCGGGATTTGACAGGAATAAAGTTTTCCTGAATACCAAATCCCTAACCTAACGAGGCCTATAATATAAATATTATTGGTGTTCGTCACCGTAAAATTGATTTGACGGTTGATATCCGTTTGATAAAAAGAATTTATTTAAGAAACTAAAATTCAGTGGATTTCTCCCGTAGATCAAGTTCTGCTTATTATTTTCCTTTTCCTCGTCCATCGCCTTTGTCGTCGTTTCATTAATTTGACTCTACATAATATAGTATTTCCTACTAAAGGGAAAAAAATACGTTTAAACTGCTTTGTTCATATTTTTTCCGGAAGGCGCTTATTTACTAATATAAAGTAAACTAATATAATACATAATATACATACATGTGCTTTTATTTAAAATAGAATAGAGTTTTGACAGCTTTCACGTAATATCATAGGTAGGAATTTTAAGGAATTTCCCTACAAATATACTTTTTTAGTGAAAAATCATACATTTTCAATGATATCTTTCATAGTGTAAATAAAAATAAATAATGTACTGTAGCTGGACGATATTAAATTTATGAAGTCACGGTTGTTTCGGTAATCTGGTGGTTATATTTTTTTACCTAAACGATACACAAAATTACAGCACGATTATTGCATTACATGGAAATATTAAAACGAGCTAAAATACGGTGCTTAATGAATTCGATAAAACCGTTATGTAATCAATTTTATATAATATCAAGGCCATTAGCGCGGTACTGCGTTGAGTTTATCTACGATAATATTTTAGATAAAAGCTTAGTTGGAAAATATCCCCCTTTGTTTTACGAGTTTTATTTAGGAAGAAATATCAAAACGTAGGTTTTAGCTAGGGTGTTCAATAACTTGATCCTCGGGAGAAATGTTGGTGGCAATTTTATTTGGAAAAACAGCAATATTTTATCTGAGGGGGTGAATCTCACCCCCGAGAAACCAGCGGGAAAATAAGTCTACATCAACGTAACCTTAGGTAATGAATTAAACTCGCTTTCCTTCTAAATAACCAAGAATAAACGTAAACAAGAAAATCTTTTGAATTCAGTACAAATGTTAAAAGTAAAATTGAAAAAGGCTTTAGAGAACTGATATCCTATGAATTACATGAAAATGAAAGTTAAATTAAAATTTATTTTAAACTACTTATTTAATATAAACAATAGTTTTAGGTTGTTATTGGGATTTAGTGAATATATTTTGTAAAGGATAGCTGTTAAAATACAAAATTTGTTTATCGGTTGAAATAATTTGAAACAAAACAAAATAGAAGAGTAAAGTTATACAACAAAACAGTAGAGATTTTAAACGGCTTAGTTTTTAGTTTAGTAAGTTCTAATTTCAGAGTTTGCCTTTTGCTGCACATATAAAAAATATAGTTGAATTTCAAATTTGTCTGTTTACTTTTATGACTGTCAATCTGTGGTTATAAAGAACTTTAAAATTTCAACTCGAAGCTGTTGGGTTACAATTTTAGCGAGTACGGTAATCAATTATATTTAGCCGTAAACATTTTACGTGAATTGTGGGGATTTTATGTTTTTTTAAAAGCGTAAAATAATTTTTACTATCGACGATTATATGTAATATGAAACATGTTATTGCTCACGGAACTCGGCTCTCAAAGTGAGATTTTTTTATGCGGAAAAAAAAATAGACAAATTGAGTTTCATGTTATGTGCCAACCAGTTTTTACTGTCTTCAAACGTATTCATGATACCGAAACATAAACATTATTTATTACAAACTTAGCGGTGCATAATTAATATCAAATTCACGAAAAAATCAACTTTATAATAGAAACTCAAACGTGGCGTGTAAATAGCAATAAATCATGCACAAAATGTAAATGCCACTCCTTTCTCACATGTTTAGTTGATAGTTTGTAAAGCGATACTTACTAGTACCTAACTATTACGTTAATGTATCATTACAATATACGAGAATACACCACACACCATACAATATCTTCTCAATATCACTGTCTTCTGTCTTCAGTACCACTTGGTACCTTGTGTGAATAATACGATATCATATTACTTTGCCATAACAACGATATCTGCATAAATTTTAGATTCGTCAAATGAATAAAACTTTAATAGTCAAATCATAAAAAAACTGATGAATGTTTACAATCTTAAATACAAATAAAAAGCCATAGTAATAAATAATACCATATATATGGGCATAAAAAATATAAGTACATTAATATGAATTTATCTACTAACAATTTTTTAAAGCGGCTCGTATTTTTTTATGAATAGATAAATACACTCAATAAAATCTTTGAAAAGCCTATTCGTAACTTAGCATTCTATCTTAGCGAGGAAACCTTATCTCATTTGTTGCCATAATCTAGAAAAAAATCAAGATGTCTATCCACTTCTAACTAAGGCATTTCCGGTATTGCTGAAATTAAGTGAAAATGAGGTATTTCGATGAAATATTAAATGTTTTACAGTCAACAAGTAATAATAAGATATTGCAATAGCATACACATTTTTAAAACAATTATATCATACTTATGATGGGATTTTTTTACAATCGAATATAAAGCGGAGAACTACAAACCATACATATCGGTAAAAACAAACTGGATTGGTACAAAGAGTGGATATAATAGACACTTATTGTCTACATAGTATTGTAATATACTCAAATATCGTAAGTTATTAACAAACCACTTAAATGTTTTTGAACTTTATCTCCCAAGATTCGATATTGGTATATCGATACCATATCAATATAGATGAACATTATTTGTTTCTGATTTATATAGGTTAAATTTGACTACAATATTAAGAATAAAACAGAAATTTAACTTTTAGCTGAAGAACTGAATATTAGCCATTTTTATGAGTACGTGCTTGTTGAAAAGACAACATGAATTAATATAATTATAATTTAGATGATTAGGTAATGATAAAAAAATATTTGTAGGACCTATCTAGAAAGTTTTGATGGCATGAAATTAATTTCAGTTGAAGGAAATTCTTTTATCAAAAAAAAAGTATTTGCTTATGAATTCCTAAAAAATATTCATGTACAAGGTATTTCGTATTTAAAGAAATATCTACTCAACAACATGCTCTTAAAACAGGGAATTTTTAATATGAACAAGTATTTTTTTAAATTGTTTAATAATATTGTGAAAAAATGCCTATTAGCATTTTTTAAATCTACAGCACCTTACTCGTTCTAATAGCCCCCGTAGACTAGAGACTTTCTATCGGGCGATAGTTTAGTCGGGCTTTTAATCAGTATGAAGATGTATGCAAGTGCGCATACTACAACGATCCGGTATCAGCCGATTGCTAAGTTTAATAGGCCTTGCGATTGCCTTTAAACTATCCTATCGAGGGGGCTCTAAAGACGCGATGTAATACAGGACTTAAATACCTTTTAAAATGAACCCCACCAGCAAAGGTACACAGCATATAATGTCGCCAATACAAATCATTCACGGGTTTATACCCGGTGGTGGTGTAGCCACCAGAATTAAACATTATTTGCACACAATTAGTAGGTCTAATGCCCACTTTATATGAGACAGTTTCTTGTTCAGAAAACTACACAGTTTCTTGTTCAGAAAACTGTGCAGTCTGTCAAACTTCTGTCAAAAGACACGCTAAATATGTGTATTTTTGAAACGCGATTGTAAGTTATTATCGTATGTTTGCTCTCAGGAAATTGTATATTTATCTAATTATGTATATATGTTATTGTTTTTTTACGTATTTAAAAGCATACAATAAACCAATGTCTATTTAAACGTTTACATAAAAAACATTGACTGTCATGTCAGCTTAAATCTGACACTAGCACACAGTTTTTCATGCAGTTTTACCTTTATACGGGACCGTTTTCAGACTGCACAGAAAACTGTGTAGTAAACTGCGCCATATAAAGATAGCTTAATGCGCACTTTATACGGGACCGAAAACTGTACAGTTTCTTCAGAAAACTGTATAGTCTGTCAAAAGATACGCTAAATATGTATATTCTTAAGCGCAATCGTAAGTTTACACACAAGATATTGTTAATATAGCTAATAATGTAAATATGTTATTTATTTTTTACATTCAAAAGCATTCAATGCATCAATATCTATTTAAGCGTTTACATGAAAGGTCAGCCAAACGTCGAGCCGACCATTCATTATTCCATACAGTTTTAGCTTTATACGGGACAGTTTACAAACTGCACAAGAACTGTACAGTTTTCTGTCCAGAATAAAGTGCGCTTAAGAATTAATGAATTTCGGAGGCACCTATTTCAATGATAATGTATAATATAAGAGACTAAAGAGTAATTCTACTAATTATTTCTTATTAACTGTAATAATAACAAGGTGGGATAAATAAAACTGAAACTTATTTTAAATTTCATGTCATTACATTAAATGATCAAGAATCACTGCACTTGGTGTACCGACGCAGTGCCCTATGCACCATTGGGTGCGAATAAGAGAAAGTTATGGTAGTAATATTTAAAAACCAACCTCGTCTAAAAAACATAAAACCTCGAATATTTGTTAAGGCTTTGGATTTAAAATATAAAAACGTTAAAAATAGACTTTAGTCTCATTTTAATAGGGGATTTAATGGATTATTTTATCTTCTAACTACCTACCTTTTGAAGATTAATTTATCACAAATTAAAAGGTTATCGATTAAGACAACCCCTAAACTAATATTAAGATAAACATTTTGGAGGACTGTTTTAAAACAGTAATGTAGTCATTATGCGGGGTCACGTATTGAAATGAATCAAATTTAATTTTCTTATAAAGATCTACATTACATCTCCAACAAAAAATCGTTCTAATAACCATTGTATTACCTCTCCAACAAAATACCATTCTAATAACCATTGTATTACCTCTCCAACAAAATAACATTCTAATAACCATTGTATTACATCTCCAACAAAAAACCATTCTAATAACCATTGTATTACATCTCCGACAAAAAAAAATCATCCTTCAGTCTTTAAAAGTGGAGGCGTATTGGGGCGTCAAAAAGTACTCATTGGTCAATAATGCCGCGCCTCGTCCTGTATTACAGAGGAAGAAAAGTTTGCCTTACTAACTCGTACACACAGATCCAGCTTTCCCACTCAAATAAGTATATGTATTTACACAATCACGCTTGAAATATTCCTCATTTAGACTCAGGTCAAAGTTTGTGATAATTATAGTCAAATAAAGATACTCTGAATATTTTCGTTACCTTATCAACCGTAGTAAGTTATTACCTTGTTTAAATATTGCTATAACATAAATATATTTATTATTATTATGCTTAAATGTTTACATACAGCTGTAGTCATGTCAATGATTGAATATATACTTAATCTAACTTGTTTGTAATAATTTCAGTGCGTGGAATGTCACAACATGCTTAAACACTATTAAATTACTTCTTATAAAATTACCAAAGATTAAAAAAATACATTATATGGCGTAAGCATATAAAATGTATATATGATAAATAATTTTGACAGCTTTCACTAAAACTTGGACAAATCATTCATCTTTTAAGTGTCGCTAAGGTGGACCATGCGAGAAGGGCTCTAGAGAATCATTAAAAGCATACTCCACCACCTGACTCGCGGCCGCTTTCCATACAAACGTATTCCTCGATTTTCTCAGTGGAATTTAACATTAGAGCAATGATTTTTTTCACACATTTTAGATATCGACCAGATGCGTGTTTGCATTGTGTTATTTTTTAAATATTTATTCTTTAAAGGAGATAAATAAATTATTAAAAAAATAAGGCGACACAGACACGCATCTGCTCGATATCTAAAATGTGTGAAAAAATCATTGCTCCAATGTTAAATTCCAGGGAGAAAATCGAGGAATACGTTTGTATGCAAAGCGGCCGCGAGTCACGTGGTGAAGTATTCTCCTCTTACTTCAGATGCACACGTTTAAAATTGCATTACAATATATTGTGTATATGTTTTATATTACTTATGAATCCAAGTCATGAATTACGTATAAGTTATTTAGCTCACTTCGTACAAATAATACAATTTCTTTCATCAGCCAACCACTTCACGTTCGTAGGCCATAATGATATTATAAATTATTATAAAGTTTTCATCGCCTAGTTTCAAGCTCCGTCTACTTGCATATAAGATGCAGAATGCATTTTTATACAATGTAGGAAGTCACTTTCGTTCGGAAAAGTAAAACACAATGTATAAGTTTGTAGTAAGTATTGCCAGAGGAACAAATTGGATTATTTTGATAAGTATGAAAAAAACTAAGTGTTTTAGTATTATAACTGACGTATCATCTTATACATCTGTAAAAAATACCTTAACTTTTTTATCCAGGTATAATAGATTCATAGGAAATGCTTCTTTCTTAATGCCAGTTTGAAATTTTATTGCTATTTTGTACGGTGTATTTATGAAAAAAAAATTAATGATCGATTTTTAAAACAAGTTTGTTATAAAATACTAAAATATTAGTAAAATTATTAGTTCTACGTATGCCTCCCGAGAGCCTTAACCGTGTTTGCCTATTTAACAAGTCCACTGTTGACGATCCGTCGGCAGTTTGCGTCAGAGCTGCGGGACGTGGACCGTACTGGGAAGGATGCACGGGAAATGGTGGCCGATCGCTTGGCTTGGAGGCAATTTGTAGAATCCATATGCACCACATAGGGAGCTGATATGGTATGGATGATGATGATGAAAATTATTAGTGACGACTTCATTTATATTATAATATAATATTGATAGAATTATGATTGAAAATGAGTAATTATTTTTTATTTTATGAAGACGCAGTTATTAGGCTCATCAATCATTATACCTATCCATCCAGTTTCCTTTCCTAAATTCTCTCTATAAGAGGAATTTTACATATATAATATTACATATAATTATACATATAATTTTACATATATAATATCCTTATTGTAAAATTCATTTTATTTCAACTGGCGTCTTTTATAATTGAATAAGACATGATTACTTGGATAAATTTACCAACGTAATATTTGATTTCAGATCCGTGTTTATTTTCCAATAAGAATGTGTTTTTAACACGTTTCGCGTTTAAATAATATCGATAAAAAGCTGGAATTTATGAAGAGAATTGAATATATACGATCCATTTACTACATTTCGGATAACATAATGTGACAGGATTTACAGGGAAAGGTTTTACGCTGTCATTTCAATATCGAAAATGAGATTTTATTATATTATGCAAACAAAACACGGGTTTATATATAAGTGATGTTTATTTACAAATTGAGTACTTTGCTAAGTGCAACCGATGCGATGGAGTGCAGGATTTTTTATGCTTATATCGAATGCAATGAGGCTCAAACCCAAACGTTAATACAAAACAAATTTTTACTTTCTTAAAAATGCATATTTTAGAAATATTCATTATGAAAGTAAATAACAATTTTTAAAGTAAAAATAATTTGATACTTATATTAAAATGCAAAAGTTTCGAATAACAAAACTAAAATTAATCAAAATTTCTTTTATATTTTCACAAAAATACCAGAGTAATTCCAAAAATGTACTTTTGGCATATTTTGTATATTAAACCAAATTATCATTTTAAAACAGTATAATCATTTTGTTTTTCAAAAAAGCTCACAAAAGCGTAAGTGGTTTAATAAATAATACGATAAAATTGTTTGATAAATAAGGAATACCTACTCGGAAAACTGAAAAGATTTTCCTGCGTGAAATATTTAATTTTTACCAATACGTATATTTTCCTACTAAGGTGGACGGTATTATAATCTAGTTTTAATCAAAAATATCAAAAGGATAAATTGATGTGTTGCAGAATTACGAAAAATTTTAGGTAGGTTTATTTATTTTTACAAGTGCGCAAGTTTTGCTAGAACTTACCCCGTAGGAATTGCGAACGCCGCTATGCCTCGCAGTTTATCGAATATTCGGTCCTTCAGTCTCGACTCAACCATTCGTCGTGCCAGTCATGGGAGGGTTTTTACAGTGAAGTTTCGCTATGACTGGGAAAGTGACAGCGAT